>VJMY01000774.1:0-32310 GCA_009869795.1 Neelides sp. FZ-2019
AGTATAAGAAGTGAATGCATTAATATGGAAAGGTTGTACGAAAAGAATATCCTATGAAGATTAAGGTATAAGATGTAAATGGTATAATAAGAGATAGGTGTACGAAGAGATTGGATCATATGTAAAGTGTTACGAAGAGAAGTTTACGAAGAGAACGGACGGAACCTTAGCTAAGTTATTGGCGATGAAGGGAATGCCGTTGATTGGAAAGGAGAATTGGCTCCAATATAAAAATGCATATAAAATATATGGATGTATGAGACGAAAATGAGTTGAGAAGACGATATGGTATTATACTCATAATATAAATTAGACATTTCTATTTATTGGCACAATTTATAAGTCTCATTAGAAGGATTGAGTGAATCAAATGTTCTCTTCATATCATCCACACACGAATCATTTCTCTATATAAATCCTATATATACGAGTGAACTTTTGATCCAATTCTTGGTATGGAAGTGGTGGGGGAGGTCGTGAGCATTCAAAGTGAGCCATATTGTTCAAATCTGTTGCAATTTGGCCTGAAGTTCCTCCAACTATGAAATAAATGGTCAAAAATCGGTTTTACATTCTACACCTTTACCTCTCCCTCTGAGTCCACCTCATCGCTTTCACTATCCGAGCCGTGAACTGACGGAGCTGGAGTCGTAGCCCTGGACGACGAAGGAGAAGGCGGCTCTGAAATCGGTCTTGGGTAAGACATGCGACCTTCGCCGAATCGCTCCTCTTCGAAGTATAAGTCGGGGTAAACTTCTTTCAGGGCTTGGACGCGTGCTCGCCGATAGTACTGAAATCATACATACATGCGAACTTCAAAATTCCAAACTTGGACTTTTCTAATATCCATGTGCACTGGACTGTGGAGAATAACTGGACATTATTGCTCAGAGACAAATTGTGAATTTAAATAAATGGGTTGAGATATTTGAATTTTACCACTCCGAGATTTCTCCAATCGAGCAAGTCAGAGAGTCTTTCAGTTCGGTTTCTCTGAATGATTCTCTGTCGTCGATTCAATCTGCAAAAGTCTAACATGAAGTGGGCTAATTGATTCACCGACTCGTCAAGCCCAATGGTTCTTCTGTTCACAATGTAGATCCCATAACTTTGAGGATCCGCAATTTGGTCAGCCATGAAGCACCCGAAACCTTGAATTATTCAAAGTGATATTTGGGACTGGAAGATGCGCTCGAGTTCCTTACCAGACAAATTGGTCGTGACAGACGGAATTCCCATGACGGTGCACTCGGCCGGGGTGTAGCCCCATGGCTCATAGTACGAAGGAAAAACGCCCAAGTGACATCCGCGGACGAATTCTTCATAGTCGAGCCCAAAGAGCGGATTCGTCGGCGAGAGGAACTCGGGATGGAAAATGACCTACAAAATGAGGATTTGATTAGGTGGATTCAATTAAACAAATCTCTCCATTTCCAGCTCTTGAGCGAGGCCATTAAATGACAGCCGGGAGAGGTTGTGTTGAGATAAATAAATCCTAATGGGCAATGGGGAACCTTAACGCGGTCGTTGACGGAGTTGAACAGTTTGCATCGCCTGAGCCCTGCGAGCACGGGGTCTTTCCAATCTTCCACCACGTTGTGGGTCGTGATTGGCGGAAGACTCGATCGTTGAAGCGAAAAGATGCATCGTTTGATTTTCACAAGATCTTCTTTCAGCAAAAGCTCCTCGCACACAGGAAGCCGCCCACTGCAATTCAAGTCAAAAAAACCCGGGGTTTTTTACACAACAAAAAAGGAACTTGGCAAAAAGAATCCCATCGATTTCCTATACCCTTCACATCTAACCTCATTAAATTACCATTTAAAGGGAAATGAATAAAGTGCTCAATTGCATGTAATTTCACATTGCGAATGTCACACATACACATGTAAGGCATAGGGAGGAGTTTAAAGGAAAATGAAGGATGTGGAATTTTCGGCAGTTGGATCACTTGGATTATTCGAGCGAACCTGAGACAAACGTCGTACATGCGTTTCCCAATATTATTCTGAATGTCATTGATGGTTTCTCGGAGGCTCTTTGTCAATGCTTGCCCTCGTAAACTCTCCACGTTAAAATTGTTGGTTTTCGTAGGGAAGATTAAAAAAGCGACGACTGTCACTTGGGAATTTGCCATCTAAGAGAGAAAGGCATTAGTCGTTGAACAAGAGGAATCTCTCCGGCGAGCAATAAGAGAAAGTAAATAAGTGTAAGATAATGCATGAAATGTATATGAGAGAAAAGGGGGAGCCCAGTGAGATTCTGTTTAATAAACTGAGAAAAAGAGAAAACCTTCAAGAAGTGATTGAGTCTTGAGAGAGATTCAATAAAAATATCAGCACCTTTGTTCCCAAACTCATATCGCCCCGCAATGAAAAAATAAAGCGTTTTGTCCAAATCAAAGTTAAAATGGCCGTAAAAATGTCCACGGACGAATTCATTAATTTTCTCTTTGGAAATCGCATGGAGGTTTTGGAACTCGTGTAGAGCCGAGAACTTTTTCACATTGAGCCCATTCGGTGTGATGATGTCTGGTTTTCGTTTGATCAGATGCTCAGCCTCGAGTCCTGTGGAATGGAATCAACCATTTCGAACATTACATATCCCCCTATAGAGATCCACTAACAACAAAGTGAGTTGTACATGAAAACTACTTCTGTACATATATGAATATCAAAATTAATCAACATTTTAAAGATGTTATGATCCCTCAATGGAACACATAGGCATATTTATTTAGTTTTTTTAGCTTGTATGGACTCCAACCTGTGATTTCGGAAACAGTAGTAAAAACGTGAGCCATGTGACAGGCCGCTCTTTCCATGCAGTAGCGATGATAAATTTGTCGCTTCCCAGCTTCTTGGTCAATGTCAAACTACTTGAGCACAATCATGGTATTTAAAAAATGATCAAATGGAAATGTATAAAAATAGAAATGGGCGGGAAACTTGGCATCATCAGAATTCCAGTTGTGACCTGACCTTGTCAAGGTTATTGTAAAAGTCCATGGCTCCCGCACAGAGGAATCTTCCCAGGAGCGTGGCATGGGTCGTAAACACCGTGGCCACGTCGACGTGCCACAAGCGAAGCATAATTAGACCAATGCCGGCGAGCCACTCGTGGAAATGAGCCACAATGCGAGGCGGCGAGTCGGAATAATCCTCAGCCGCTCCACGGAACTCTTGGATGAAAATGGCCACGAGGAATCCGAAGATCACGGCGTCGTTGCACTCAATGTCGGGATGCGGAATCCCGATGTTAGTCTTGTCCCAGAGCTCTTGACGCCACGAGTCCAACTTCCACGACCCAGAGCCAATGTCAAAGAGAATTATTTGAGGATTCCCGTCCACCAACCATCGACCAGATTTAACCTCCGCAATTCAAAAACTCCATTTCACAAATCCCACCAACTTTCATGACAATTAATGACTGACATTTCCCGGTAGGGAATGTCAATGTAGGGAACTCACAGTGAATCCCATGTCCCGCATTCGGTTCACGGCGGACTGCAACGGGCTGTTTTCCGCGAAATCTCCAATTTCAACTTCCTGCCTCGCAAACTGCTCTTTGTACGGGCCCATGAGACAGTACTGGTCGCCCAGCTCTTCGGTCGAGACGTAGGCCTTGGACCGAATCACAGTGTAAATCCCTCCGACTGCCCGCACACAACGAACACAAAAAGCACAAAATTATGCCCAGACACAATGGAGCTCTTTGGGTCGGAAGCTCGGGCGGGTTGGCGTGAAAGGAATGTTCTTACCTTTATTAGCAGCTTCCCAGGCGATTTCCAAAGTCCATCGATTCTCCATTTGGGCCGTCTCTCCTTTGTCCATGAATGAGAGGAGATCATGTTGACTGTCGATCCGGTAGAATCGCCGAGACATCCGCTCGCGCGTGGACATCTCACTCGCTCTAAAGAATCTCGTCCAAGTTCCCTAACTCACTATGTCTTCTGCCCACGCGGATTCACAGGGCTCCTTCGATCCCAATTAACTGGCTCCAGAGGTGAGGAGAATTCCGGTCGCTGGAAATAGAACTGGTCGTGGGATCGCCCTTATGTCCATGTGGTGCTCGACGTACGCATACGGCCAAACTCCTCACATGCGGACCTTTGGCTATAAAGGGAAAACAAGTTTGATTACAAGGAGACCAGATAGGCTCAAGAAGTCAAGATATAGAGATCTCCATTTGCATGAGCTCATCCCAACAACCGAGCATGTACTTCCATCAACTTCTTACCACCACTCGAGTCTCTCAAATATACCAATATCTTTCTTATTCCATCTCCCTGCTTCATCTATGTTTCTATATTATATACACTGACTGAACAAGTCAAAACCTTCCACCTCTCTCATAATCTCTAAATATACATAGTACACCATACATATACTTGATATCACATGATATCTAGGTAGACCACTGACGAGTGGTTACAATGTTTAAATTCCCATTACTAATGATACTAATGAATGGTCTTAATTCCATAGGAGATTAAATGTCCGAGACAAAAATAAATCCATTTGATCACGACGGCCAACCAATTTTATTATCCTCTCTATGCTAAAGATCCTTTATGGAATAAATTGACTTTGAATTTACAATTCTTCTATTTAATACAAAACACACACACGCTATCTTTATCTTGTAGTAGATACGTAGATAGCATTTTAAGATTGAGTCAGCTAACAAGAAGGAGCTCATTATCAGATGATACGCTTGAAACTTTGGTAATCGACTTAATACATCCTTACATATGAAATCTTTTACAGAATAAAGGGGTATTTCAACAAATTTTATTTTAACAATTTTTATATATTTTATGCGAATTTTTCTATATTATAAAGGTAAAATAATAATTTTAAATTATTAGAAACGGTTTTAATTTGATTTGAAATAGGCCTTTGTTCTGTACACAAAGCCATATGGGTAGTCCTTTACATACCTACACACGTGTTCACTAACAATAAGTATACCTATGCAATATAATAAATAAAACAATTATTTTAATTATGCTTGCATGTTCACTTTTATAATTGTGCACACTTTAAATGAACAAATGTACATTTGTACAAATGATTCACTCACATTAATGTGAATGATAATTACTGAGACTATTATATTCATATATTTATTATGTATTTATGGTGAGTCTTGATTGATTCTCCTTGGCGGATGTCTTTGGTTGGAGGAGTATCATTGGGAATGTGTGGAATTGAGATAGCGACTCATTTGTTCCATTCACTCCTTGGATTTTCCCAAATTCCCAATGATCCTCCATTTCTCTCAAGTCTTAACTCATCTACTCATGTGACCCATGATTTGTAATGTTGTTTTGACTAAAAGGTTTCTTCTCTTCGTCCTGCTATGTCGGGGAACTTTCTCATGAGGCCAAAAGTCGTATATTCGGTCGTTGGATTCGCGACGCCTCGGACTCTCAAAGCCTCCTAAATCACTATGACTCAGCGAAGAGATGATGGGGATGAAAGATGCCGAGTCGGGCCTCAAAGTCCTTTCTTCGCTCACATCCACCTCAATCAGTTAGAACTCTTAGTTCAAAAGATTCGTTGCTTTAATTAGAGATTATTAAATTTGTAAATTTTTCAGATCACTCGTAGCTCTCATTGAATCCAGAGTTTTTGTGAATTTATTGCTTATTTTCTTATAATGAAGAATTTGTTCAAGCCTGAAGAGAAGGCCGACGAAGTTCGGATGTGCATTTACATAATGTTGTACATTCTGATCAAATTAATGTACATTGATCTCATTTTCCATGTGTTTCGACTCTTGATGGACGTCATCAAGAGAATCCTTGTTGAGATTTTTATGGAAGATGAGGAATTTTGAAGTAAATACTTGAAGTCAAAAGAGGATTTTGCTAATTGTGTTTAAAATTTATTTGAGTGTGAATGTTAGTAAATGCTGAAACATGGAAAAGTGTGATGTGGGTCCAGGAAGTGACCAAAGAATACTTTTGCTTTTAATCTACTTTGTTTTCAATGCGGATTTGATTTGGTTGTCTGTGCTTTTCCATATATCTACATTTGATTGGTACAGACAAGTCATTCGAGCCGAGAGGAATTGGGATTCATTGATTTGACGTTCTTTGCCCACTCACATGAATTCATTTCTTCACACAAGATTTTTAAATGCAATTTTTATTAGAAGCATATGAAAAAATAGGTAATGGTCATTATAAATATTTGTTCTAAAGCTTTAATAGTTAAGATTCATTTTTGTTTCAAGAAATGTGAAAATCTATATGTTTTTTGAATAGAATAATAAAAAATGGCATAATAAGAAAGGTCTTGTAAGATATTTTGCTGGAAAAATTTAATTACTTTATTTGTTAAGTTTTACGTTTAATGGGATCGTGTAGTTGAGAATTCTCATTTTTTTCTAATTAATGTAATTAATGAGGGAATCCGAGAAATAGCAAATTAATTTCTATAAGTGCATTTGGAGAAAGCAGATTAAAAGGAACCTGTGTCATGAACTCATGTATGACGTTCGAGTTGGAAATCATTTTTGAGCCAACTTCCACGTTTAATCATTTGAGCCAATTTAATTAGACATTCTATTGGAGATTAACTAATGGTCAAGAGATTAGGATCATCACTAGAACAAACATATGCATATAACAATATATGCAATAGTATATCATTCATAACCGATATGAATATAGTTGTACTCAGCGTGAAACGAACATTGAAGAACCAAAAAGATCAAAGTTCGAATTTGAAAACTGAAAAAACCAATTTCATTTCAAATGAAACAAAAAACTTTTTTTATTCAAAATTCATATTAACACAAATTTCGAAAAATTAGTTTTACCATGTACTGGTATAAGGGCCTATTACAAAGCATGTTAAACCCCTATTGATTTAAGAGAAATCAAAGTATGAGTGACTCCATTTCAATGTACCTATTATATTATATTACCAATTATATTAGCTACTATCATATAACCTATGTAAACGTAAAGTTAGGATTAAATTAAAGTGAAAAATAAAAGTGATTTGACATTTCGCATCCATTAACACACAGGTATACACATCACATTCGGGATTTACCTACTAATGGGAGCGAGATGCTATATGACCGCTGACCGTTTATACTTAAAATAATTCAAACTTGACTTAAACATAGTTTTCTTTAATAAAATTGGTGATTACATAACTCAATGTGATGGTATATAAAAAAAATAGATTGCAATGAGTGATAAAGGAATGAAGAAACGTTCAAGTTTAAGATAGTTTTAACATGTCTTGTAAAAGACCTTTATAACACATGGTAAAACATATTTTTCGAAATTTTTTAAATTTTTAACTTATGATTTTGATAATGAAATGAAAATGCCAATGGTCATTTTTAACGGTGTTTTAAAGCCTCTAATGAATTATTAGTCATTTGGCGACTTACATGGCCTTACCTTACCAAGTTAGATGCATATATAATACCTTCACATACGTGGATACTTGGAATGAATTCGAATTCTTTACAAATTTTTATTGTTCGTTTCCTCTGGACTGGGGACTATTGAGTGAATTGTGAAATGGCACAAAAGAAATCAATTAAGAAATATTCATTTTTTAGTCAATCAACAGCAAACGACCCAATACAAGTTATCCGACATGATTTTGTCAATTTTTAAAATAATAATTCATTGATTATAAAAGGGATTTTGACTCATTTCTAATTGTCGGATCTCGTGTAGGTCGGATGTCAAATAACTTGTAGCTCAAGCAAACAAATAAGGCAGAATTCTGAGAATTTAAAAAAGGAATTTTCTTATTTGGTAATTATAAATACTATACTGTATAGGGTCGGTAAGATCTTCGTTACGGTCCTTAAGTCCTCAATACAAAGAATACAAAGAACTAACCGGAAAGAACATACTTATTATGACCCATGTAAATACGTCGTGATTAAAAGGAAATGGATTAAATTGAAATTCGTTTCCTCGTCAAGGATCCCTCGAAATTAAAGGACACAAAAGAGCATTTTAAGTTTAATAAAATGTCAAGTTGCAGGAGCACGTAAGTAAATACCGAAAAGCACTTACTCCAAAATGCCAATTAATAGAAAAAGATGAAAATTTTCTTCTTTCTACCACATCTCTTCTAAAAGTCCTAATCAAAAAAAAATTTTAAATCCCCATTGAATCACATAATTATTCCATTCTATTTCCAGACCTTTAAGGCACTTGAGTCTATTTATATCCCTTTTGACCTTTTTGTACCAGAAAAAGTATGGAAATTTGCTTTTAACAAATGAATTTATCAATATATAAAATAAACCTTAAAGAAAGTATTTATTTATTGTTAGTCGAATGAAAAGGAGATGAAAGGGTAGGAGAAAAGTGAAAATCCATCTTGAATGATCTCCTTGGTAGAAGAGCAGGTAGAGCAGAGGAGTTGAGTGAAGCTGGTTGGAGAAGATGAGGCCATTTGTTCACAAGTTCTCACAGTAAGGTTCTGGCGTTCCTCTAGGTCACTTCTGCCTCTTCTGCCTCTCACGAACTTTCTCCTCAAGGATCCAACGACCAAAACTCATCCCATTTCATCTCAACTCTTCTTAAAGGTCTCACTCATTTTATGATCTCTACTTTTAAACTTTACAGTTCTTGACATACAGTTAGAGTCCTTTATACGTTATCAGTATTCTCTGAAAATTCCAGCTCATACAAATAAAAAATTTTAATTACAAAGACATGGGATTCGTGTTTAACTGAGACGTTATTGAGTTTTTCAGCTAATTTAACCTATAAAGTTTTATTTTGCACAAGTATTAGCATGCTTTTTTGTTTAAATTACGTATTTATATCTATATATGAATTTGCTTAATTAAATGGATGCTGGAATTAAGTTTAGTTTAGTTATTCAATACTTATTTAGGTAATTATTTATTATTCTTGATTTTGTTTTATTTATAGGAATTTGAAAGTACTCTTGAAAATCCTGAGCTTTGTCCTCATAAAATGTCTCATCTTTGGCATTTGATTTTCTTCTCTCTCATCTCCGGACTTTTGAATGAATGTAAGTACATGGTTTGAATCTGATTAAAATCCATTCGAGATTCTCGTTAATAAAGCACTAGACATGAAGTCCTATAAAGCTATAACTCACCTTTTATGCTTTCTCATTTCACCGCTTCCCATTGGTTTTAATTAGGAAAAAACGATTCATGTTCATTGAGCCCCAGGAGCATTATGACACATTCAAACACCCCAATATTTTCACTCTTATTCTCTTATTAAATTCTTCCTTATAATAATGTATTTCTAAAGATGCTTTCTTATATTATATCATATGAGATTATAATTTACCAAATTAGTATGTACCATATGAATGCCATTGTCATATTGGTTAAATACACATACATTATGTAATGTGTGTATATGTAGCTAATCGTTGTCGTTGGTGTGGTTGGAGTCATATTTCAGTGTCTGGATGTAATATCCTATAAATATCTTGGCTTTTAGGATGATGATTATAAGGCATTTATGCTCATATATATTACTTAACTCATCATGAGTCAAATCCTTTCTTCTCTCTCTTCTCGTTCTCATGTCCTTTGACTAACCTTAAGTACATTATATACATACATAAATGAAATGAAAAGATATGATCACAACCAAAAGGATGGAAAGAGGATCTAAATGATATATCCATATAAATATATACCAATTATGATCTCAGATACCTTTGTCTACCTGAGTATTGCCTACAAAGGTATTGCTATAAGTTCATTATTATATATTATGATTATGTATGTATGAACAGGGATATTCTCATTCTTGTAGAATACAGAGCTATATAATATATTATCTTTATATAAAGACATGCAATATTCTATTCACGAGTTGGTAAATGTTGGGGGATGTAGCGCATGTTGAGTTTATTGAGTGCGGACGCGTTTGAAATTTATTTCAAAAAGGATTAGTTGGGTGATTTGATGAGCGATATGAGTTTATTAATGTGGCATATCTTGATGGTCTGAAGGATGTGTACATATAAGTCCAAATAGTTCGGAGCTCCTACCCTGTGCAAGGTGTTGATTTGGAGGCGGAAGATAAGAGGAAGGAACTTTTTCACTTTCCCCCAACTCGTTTTTATCTCTCCCATGTGGGTATTCGGGGAGATGAATTAGTTAGCACTTGGAATTAAAATAAGTATTATTTATTAAGGAGCCGTGACGTGAGCGGGAAAACCCAAGGAATCCCCTTTATGCTCCATTTATCCCAATTATTCCCGAGGAAAACTTTCTCAACTTTCTCTCATCTGATTAGAGTCCGAGTTTCCGATTCTTCCCGGTCAAATTCTGGGAGTGGAAATCCGCGAACGATCCCCTTTTCATAAATTAAACCAACCCACTGTGAAGAGATTAATTGAAGAGAGAAAAACGACCAGGAAGAACTAACTTCATAATTCTTCAACATTTTATACAGTAATCTACTTGAGTATATGCGTATAAATACTTCTATATCTGTAAAAGAATCGCGCTTTAGATCCCGCCCACTTATTCCCGCAAATTACCTTTCTGGATCAATTTACAATTGCTAAAAATAATATTCCGTTAAATAATAGAATTAATAGTATCCTTTGTATGTAGTATTTAATATCATATATATATATATCATAAATCTTACTTGAGTTGGTATACATATATACTCACTTATTCGTATAATATTCATATGATATGGCACAAACACATATATTTGCTTTGAGTTCCTTGGATATTTTCAAATTTAAATGAGCAATTAGTGAAATGGTAATCCAGGTAATCCCACAAAGAAGGAATTAGTTCATCCTGAGGTTTCAAATTTCCCTAATTGGATATCCAATCCTCGTCAATTCATATAAATAGCATTAATTAACAATGATCGAAATTTACTTAATTAAAAATTAATTTAAAAATTTACGCCGTTTGACTTTATTTTGGGATGTGAATACCTATCCGTTGGAACACCAAAGAATAAATGTAGTACCTATTTATGACTATATTTACGTATGCACTAGTAATTGGGTAATCTAAGATATTAAAATTAGATCTTTGTTTGTCAATGGGTTTCTGATCATTACTGAATTTGGGGAATATTGAAAAGTTTGTATGGTTTTTTGGCTTGGTTAATGAAAAGCCAGGTCTGAAGAAGGAATGTCCGTCGATGAGAAATAAATCACAAAAGCTCTTCTGATCAATACTCTTGGCCATGAAAGATAAAGATCTTGAATTTTACCATCCCCTATTTCCCATGTATGAAATACAGTTAATACGAGTATGAAATGCAGAACATATATATATGACTAGGATTTCTTTTGTATGACGAGGGTATGTGGATCTCATCTTGGCATCAACTATGCGAGATGATGGAGAGTCGGAGATCCAAAGGAGGAGCATAAATAAGAACACGAGAAAGAATTTCCCGGCTTCTTCTCACATGTGCTCAAACTTTCATGTTCTCACTTTTCCATTTTTGCCCTTCCTCTCAAGCCTTACAATTGAGATCAGAAGAGATATAAATACTAAACTTGATCATGTGTGATATGAATGAGAGGTATGTAGCATGTATATGGTGTAAGTATATATCAATAATCAGGGTATCAGTTATAATAATATAAAAGTAAAAATGAGAGCTTGTACTAAAAATGAACTAGGTCATATGAACCAGTGTTGGCAAGTGAAATTTTCACTGAAAAGTGAAAAAGTGAGAAAAATAGAAAAATTGCAGAAACTTTTCACTTCAGGGTTAGTGAAAAAATTGAAAAATTTTGAGATTAACTCTTGTTTCAAATATTTCTGAACTTTTCCTTGTAGGAGAATAACAATTTCTTATTAAACTTCACCAAACTTCCCTTTTCCAATAAAAATGGTTGGTGGGGGCGAATGTTCATTATTATATTACATTTTCACATATTTTCTCAAAACTCTCAGATAATTAGAAATTACAACTCGGTTGGAATCCAACTAACAAACAAGTTATAAATCATTGGAATTATCAAGCCACTCCTATTGAATTTACACTTTCTCCAGTTAGGAGACATGGCAAGTCCCATTGTAAGTAGGTAACGGAATAAACAAGTGTGTTGTTGTATTTTATTTCCCTTTTCATTCAACTAAATTACATATTTAAATGATAATCTTTGCAAAATGTTGATTACGTTGTAATAAATAAAATTGTATTAAGTATTATTATTATTATTATTATTATTATTATTATTATTATTAAATATGTACACTATTTAAGCTCCAAGATGAAACAGTAAATGAACCTCTTTGTATCTTTAAATTTAAAAAGTATAATGTAAGTATTTATGTATATGTAAATGGAGAATGAAGCATTTGTTTTGCAACGCATGTTGTAAGTATGTAAAATTGATTCCAACTGGGTTAATTAACATTTGCTCTTGAATAGGAAAAGGAGAGAAAGTGAAGAATTAGGAGAGTTGAAATCAATAGGGAGGATCTTCGAATCTCTCTTACGAGTGAAGGAGATTAGGATGCGAGGGAAGGAGTGAAAACATAGCTAAGCTCTTATTCTTATATAAGTATGTCGTCGTTAAGTATCTGTTCCCCTCAGACACTCCAATGGCCTTTTCACGTTTTCGCCCAATCCAGAGTGACATGAGGGAATTGGCCGAGTTTCACTTTCATTTACTAAAAAGGTGAGATGAGAAAAGGGGCATGGAAAGAAGAGGGAAATGTTATTTAAGGTCAACCCAACGACGAGCTCATCCAATATATTAAGTAAAAACCCTTTGAATAGACAAGTAGTTACCTCCTATATTTATGTATATTCTATACAAATAATCATATAGGGAACCATGTTGAGAGTCTCGCGTTCTAATATATAGGCAATGTAAATATATAATATAATAATATAAAATATGTAGGCATTCCATTTGATGTTCCCCCATTAAGGGGTCTACTCACCCGGAGCGCGAGTATTATTATGTAAATGGAGATGCTGAGAGATGTGTTGGGAGCATCTGCTGGTCTTCTCATCATCCAAGTGTCCCTTCATTCAATTAACTCTGCTCGAAGGGAGGAATATTAAAAGGCTGACAGGAGTTATTCAGCTGAAAGAATCTTAATTGAGAAATGTCACCTTTCTCCTGTTCACTCACTTTCTTCCTTCTCCACTTTTAATCGGAACACAACTAATTAATTTGATCAAGATGAAAATTAGGAGCCTTATACATTAGCTAGACCTAATATAAGTATCAGTAAATTCGTTTGGAGAGTTCTTAAGAAAACAAAACTTGAACACACTTACACGCCGTTTTGCATTACATGTGCAATGTGTTATAATTATACATTGTACATTATACCTAAGTACTAAGGTAATATATTTATAGTAGGGTCAAAACATTAGATATGTGAAATGAACACCTATAGTCATCTGGCGAATTTAGCCCTAGTCAAAATTTCATAATGTTGTAGAGATACAAAATTGAGTTTTCCGCGATTTGCTAAAAAACGTCACTTCGGTAAATCCAACTATGATTCAAATATGATAGATATACATGCTAACACTACAACATTATGGAATTTTGACTTCAGGGCTAAAGCCAGATGACTATAGGTGTTGATTTCACATATTTAATGTTTTGCCCCAGTAGTTAATAAGTGATGCCTTTGTGAAAGTATGGAATAATAATAACCTCATACTCCGGTGCCCTTGTATTTCATTGTCCTAGTAAATATATGCTAATTCATATTTTATAGAGAGACGCGTGAGGTCCTGAATGGAGTCTTTTTAAGTCATTAGCAAATGAATCATTTTTGAATCAACTCATTTGAGTCTTTTCTCAAGGCGCGTCTGACATCATTTGCTATGACTGTGCATTTGCGACTGCTGGGCCGAAAAAGGACGCTGAGCCGTGTTTACCCCAGAAGTTTGACTCGCGAGTTCTCCAAACGACAAAATGCACCAAGGGATGCATCATCTCCATCATGTACGAAAAAGGTAGGCCTTTCTTTTGGTCCATTCACTAATTTTTCATTTTGGGATCTCTCTAATGTATATAGAGTTGCTTATGGAGAAGTGGAAAGACACCAAAGGGCTTTAAAAGACAAATGACTAAACAAATAATGTATTTTTGATCGTGAAAAGAGAAAGTCTGTATTTCTCCAATTGCCTTTCCCCTTACCTTGTACAGAGAAAGTAGAATGAGCTATGTAGAAGGATGCTATAATGTATGCCGCATTGTATAACAAAGACATCATTTAATTGATTTAGTGTCCATAGAAAAAGAGATCAAAGAGATTTCCCCTCGTCAACTCAAGTGAAAATTGTTCCCCGGAATTACACCCTGAACACACACAAAAGAATTTCTTAATAAAATTGAGAGAAAGAAGTGAGGGACTATATCATAGGCTTTTTTCTAATCAAACTTGAGTCCTGATTGGGATATTGTTGAGGGGTTTCATGAAGAGTCAAATTCTTTTCAGCCTCCTCCAATTCAAAAGGGCAAAATGGACATCAAATGTCGAAATTCCTTTTTTATTGTCCAAAAGGCCCAAGGGGGCCAATGAGGAATGGGAGCATAAATAATGAATAATGTCATTTTTCTTGGCTCCCCATCTCCTCGACAACTTCAAATAGATCCAATTCAAGTCTCAGGAATTCAATTCACCGGAATTGACCCAAAATCAAAAGGTGTCGATTTGATTCCTGTGCCCTTTTCTTCCACTGGGGCACCCCGAGACATTGAGAGATCCTCAATGGTTTTTCAACACGAGTTTCAAATTGATATTTGACCTACTGAGTGGTCACCATGCAGTGTTTGAATGTCATTTGAATGTGTTGACCTAGCCGTGTGGGTTGATTGATCTTGTGTGTTGTCCGAAGGACTTGAAGCTGCTTCTGGGCTCACCATTGGAGCTTCAAACGCGATGATCCAAACGAACGTGACGGAGGACTTCAAAGGGGATCTTTCTATGTACACAAGAACCTGTTCTAAGAAGCAAGTGACGCGGGAGGGCTGTGATGTAAAGAACACAAATTATTTTTAATCCAATTCCCCATTTGTACGTCGAGCGGTGGAAGGGAATTTAGCCAATTCCTCGGACGAATGGATGATTCGGAAACTCACACGTTTTCTTGGCTACAAAGTCAAATTCGTTTAAGGCTTTCGAAGCTTTTGATTGGCTCAAATTTAGATATTAGGTCAAAAGATGATTTATAGGGCAGAGCAACGAGGGACTCTAAATCTCATTACCCCACGTCTTTCTCGCCACTTTCATGTGGAGAATGAGAAAGGAAGGGAAACGAAGTCAATTAAGCCACTGTGAATCGAGTTCTCCTTAACCAAATTTCCCCCAAAAATTCCGCTCTTTCACTTACACCCACCTTTCACTTATTGTTAATCCAATACTTTGTTCACCCCTTTCCAATAATAACTTATACAGGGTGTTTCGCTAAGTAAGTTTCCTTCCCCCGCAAATAAACATCAAAAGGTCTTTCTGGGCCAAATGAGCAAATCAGCAACTGAGCTATCCATTATGCATATTATTCTAATTTCCTAAAATATTGAATTTCTTACGTAATTCGTGTAATTTGCGCATTTCATATTATTTTGAGTATAATTTTCTATGCAAAGCGGAAAGGTGAGTTTAATAAGTATTTTTATGGAAGATGCGAAGCACCCTGTATAAGCAATTTTGAGTCCGTTTCTCTTCTTGACAAATGTTTGGGTTTGTTTAGAAAAAAGTCTTCAGCAATGTGTTTTACCACATTGAATGCTCCTGCAATCGGAATTACTGCAATGGAGAGAACAACGGGACGGCGCGGATTTTTCTCTCGAACCTCCTCATCTTTCCGCTCGTCCTCCTTTCTTCGTTCATTGAGACTCGCTTGGTCTGAACTCCTCACGCAATCTGCTCCAGCGAAGGAGACCAAAAGGATGGACGAGGAAAACACGAGTCAACAATTGATGAAATACTTATATACAAACTAATAACATGCTTATACCTATATGTATATATGAACTCCCCTGCAATATATACCTAATGAATCCTGATATGACTCCGGAGATTCTTCTAAAGAATTCTTAAACATATATTGGTGTATGTTACTAAATGAATGCAATGAGCATTGATTACTATAATTACCTTAATTTGTAAGATGTAATATTATCTATGTACTACATATAATATATTATGCATTTCTAACAATGAGAAAATATTTGACATTTGAGTGCTAATGTCTATACTATGTCTATATATGGATACTCAATTTAATTTGCACTAGTTTTTGAGTAGTTGAGAGTTCAACGTTTGTTTAAACTAGTTGGAAACTCTTAACACACTCATAAAATATTTATCAATTATTTATCAATTGAATCAATGCTATTTTGAATTCCTTGAATTTTTACTTAATTTGCTAATATTTAGTTAGAGTTATGCATATAATATGATAGGCCAGAATACAGTTTAATCCAACTTCTTCTTTACATGGAGAATATTAATGTTATTATAAAATTAAAAAGGCGACTATATAAATTTAAATTAGAAAAATTTGGAAAAAAACTGACAATTTCTTTGAGTTTTTCTAATTAATTAAATATTACATTACTAAGCAATTTGAATATCTCAAAATCAAAATCTTATCTCTGGCCTTGATTGAAAAATAAATATAAAGAGCATTATAGTTGAGAATAATAATAAATTATAAGTATAATACGATACATATATATATTTTTAATCTCCTATTTAAAGAAGGAAATGGATTATTCTGTGTGTACTAACGAGGTGAGATGTTAAATGCATTGAATATGTAATTAATATATATCAATTATTAATTATATTTAGGACTTGCTATTGCTTTTTGTAGTTTAGGGTGTCGTTTTGACGAAAAATTTCATTTTGGGAATGTTCAATTATCTACGTCAAAACGGCATAATGTATAGCTTGCGAATATAAATATAAGTATTTAGGTAGATATCTATAGATATTAATTAATATGATCATTAATGAAAGTAGGTATATTAATTGATATAAATTATACTATTATAACATATTTGATAATCTGAATTAAGGTATATAGTTTTAATAACTGAAATTGTGTGTAAGTACAACAAGTCCGTGTTCGCTCATTCTTGTCACATTACACAATGAAAATATTTATTATTATTTTAAAAGATATTCATACTTATCAAATTCAAATAACGCATGTTAAACTTATAATGAAATATTATTATATAAGAATTGTATGAATACTTGAAAGCTTTAATTGTGTACTTTTGAAAGGATTCGACTCAAATAGGAAATATGTGGATCAAATGCCTAAACAAAAAGAAAAAATTCAATTGAAAGTTTAAATGTTAAAATCCGAATACTAATACAAAACCTAGTTATTGGTTTAAATGAAATTCCCATTATAAAACTTTACTTTGTATGTAGTGATGTAGCATATATTTATGATGTCAATAAAATCATGAATATCATAAATTACTTGTTATAAATTTTCAGAAATAGAAAATAATTTGAATAAAAATCATTTTTTTAAATCTCAATTTCCACTCTGACAACAAATTTCTTTTGCAAGGGAGTTGAGTTGACTTAAAGGTTAAGCATTTAGTAAAAGAAAAGGTATGTATTTATGAGGCCATTTCATTAGAACCACAATCATAATAAAATGTTGGTGGTCAATGGAGCGAGTCATCCGAATGAAAGCTTTTCTTTCCAAGGCGGAGAAAAGTCCAAATCTCCCAAGGATGTTGGTAATGAATGAGAGGAAGAATGAGGAAACACAATTCTGCTCCACATTTGAGAGAAATCAATTTTAAGTACAAAACTTGGTCAAAGTTTTCAGGGAACTTCCACTTAAACCCATTTAGTCTCTCAGTATGAGCCAAATATGGTTATAGACTAACAGAACTAAAAAGATATAAAAGATATAATTTATACATTTGCTCCAGGAGTTTTAAGTATTTGAATCCGATTATAAGCTATGTTGGCTTAGCCAGGTAGGGATGGCACGGTCGATATACTCACATTGCATACATATAAAATTTACACCCCACATCAGAAATCCTTGATCCATACTTAAATACTTAATAAAGTAGTTTTAATAATGTAAAAGCAATTCTCGAATCAATCATGTTTTTATATGATGATCTTCACTGGACCAATTCAACAGTTTTTCAAATTCCCCAAATATAAATATTTAAAAAAATCTAATTAAGAAAAGAGAAAAAGGTCCAAGTAGGGAATTGTTTACTTGAAGAGTCTCTTGAATTCTCTCATGAGTAGTTCTGGGCTGTGTTGGATCAATAGAACGGTTTGATACACAATAGAGAGCAAACCTCCATATGAATGCATATACCATACACCTAAATACACACATACTCATATTTATGGTATGTATTTGTGCGTGTCTTCTATATTGAAGACATTAAAGAACGTGAAGATGTTTTGGTTCTCTTGGGTTCTGCATGAGAAAGCCAAGACTCACCTTTAGAACAATTAGACACATTGTAGCGAGTTGAAATCTCTGCTCATCTAAACCAATAAGAGGATTTCTCCCTTATGTATCATACAGTCCATATCGTAGGTTCTATACCTGGTGAAATATATGGCTAGAGGAAGAGTCATATATTTGATCCCATCGTCGTTCAATCCGCCCCACGAGAACTTTTTGGCAACGCGCGTCCCTTTCATCTCCTTGAGTCCTTCCTGGGGCAAAGGAGGAACTCCGCGCTCATTTAAAACCACTGAGTTCAGCTGATCGCTAATGGGCCCACAACTCATTCAAAGTCTCAATGAAGATCAGCCATTCCCCTCACACGTTTCCGTGAACTTTTCCCCCAACTCCAGGGCCTGCTACTTACATGGAGAAGGAAGAGACATGAAAGGGAGCATGAAATTAAATCTATCCAATGAAATCAAGAGTTTTCATTTGTTTATTCATCATTATTTTCTATTTGTACAATATTAAAATTAAATATGTAATGAACGAGTTCAACTTCCATGATTTGACTTTCCTTGATGTTGGATCTAAAAATTGAAAGGAAAATTGGGAAAAATTCAAAGGGGATGGTTCAGAAGTACTTTTTACTTGTGAGTTTCCTCGTATATATGACGAAGCAAAACTTTGGCCTTTGAGCGCGGAAGAGGCTTAAGTCCAAATCGTCGAAGTTCATTCTGGAATTTAAAAAGTCATCTTTTAATAAATTAGCCTACGAGGATTATTACAAAAACAACGCGAAACAACTCAAAATTATGTATAACGTTTCATAGCCCTTAACAATTAAATAATGCAATTCCATATAGTTGAATTTGAATATATTATTAATTAAAAATTATTTGCAATTATCTAATGAATAAATAATTAATTAATTATAATGAATGAACCTTGAGAATTGGTGTTTCCACTGTGCTGTAATTCAACATGGGTGTTTTGTTTTGGGCCAGAATTGGAGAAAAGTATGTAGGAGTCAATTTGAGACGAACCCCGGTTTGCGGCGTAGAAGATTTCGGGGTCGTCATGACGTCAACGGGTTGGTCAGGAATGAATTCTTCCTCCAACATTTGAGCCAACTGAGCCTCGTCAATGGAAAGCCAATGGACAGACGGCCCTTGGTTTTCTTCGTCGTTCCCTTCAACGCCTTCGTTCCTCTTTGAATGACTCTCTTCGAAAATGGCAATAAATGTTTTGTTCCCTGCTACGAAATCTTCGTCTGTTTGAATTCCCACGTCTGAAGATTTGGGAGTTCGAGTTTGAATACACTTGTCATTAGTGTTCAATTCCAATTTGGGTTTCTTTGAAGGATTGATGGAGATGCGAGGGGGCTCGCTGTAAGATTCCAAGTCTTTGGCCTCAGCCACCACTTTCTCTCCGTATTTCATGTCTGACAATAACTTGGTCGTGTAATCCTCCTCACACACCTTCCCATCTGAGCTGGATAAATTCCATAACGTGCAACTCTAAAAGGAATTTCATTTTGTTAAATTCAGCTTTAAATTAATAAGATGAACTTTCACGGTGAAATAATTAATTGTAAAATTCACAATAATAAATAAACTAAGTTTTCAGAAAAAATTAACATGTGTTTAGTTTTTATTAAAAAATTCGTTAGAATTGAGAATTTAACCTCGTTTTGAAAATATTTTAAATTTCTGGGTATTTTGGGTTGTAAGTTTTCTCGCTCCTCACTGAATTCTTCAAACAGCTGATTTGGTTCTCCTTGGGATCCAATAATGGCTGCTATCCTATTTTCTAATCTTCTTTGTCTTTCTTCTTCCGAAATGGAACAAAGAACCGACTCGAGGACTTCGGCTTGCTTTCGATTTGATTTAGACTTTGAAGTTTCAGGAACGGAAGAAGCTTCTTTGACGACTTTTGGTAATCTAATTTTAGGTTTATCTCTACTTGGTTTTTTCTTATTAAACCTATAAAAAATATTATTACCCAATTAACATAATTATTTTTAAAATTAATTTGAACTTTAAAAACTTGTTCATTTCATAAGACATTTAAGAGAAATATATGAATTAATAGGAAAAGATGTACATACCAAGAATCTGCTTTATTGTTAGTGAACATTTTTTTCATCTTGGCTTATTTTATTCAGTTTTGACCTTTTCTTTTATTTCGTGAAATGCTCTGAGGTTCTGTTTGACTCCTTCGCTCAAACTCCTGTTTCTGATCACCAACCACTCGGGAGTTTGAGACTTACCACTTGGTGGCTCAACAACCCTATTGAACAATTAAACAAATTTCAAATTACCAATTGAGCTTAACACAAAATGAAAAATTGAAATTCTGAATTAAATTCTTGCTAAACTCACGCAAAGGCAATAAAACCACTAATAACAGCAGCCGTCGCGATTCCCAAAGCGATACGATGTCTGATTTTTGCAAATGGACTTCCTTTCACGTTTTCAGAATAATATCCCATTGTTACGGTTAGGTTGAACCGTGGGACCCTTGGGACCCGTGAGGGGAGTAACTTTTTAAATAGGGGATTTTCGCTATATTTGTCACACTGGATAGCCAACGGACATAGGGAAAGTCTCATTCTTACCCAAGTTTCACTTTAAAGGAGCGAAGTCTTTAAAGAAGAATTTTTAATTTGTCTAGAATAGATATTCTTGATCCATGATGTGGAAAAAACGAGATAAAGAAATTCAAATAAATAAAAATTCTTTATTTTCTTTACACATACATAATTGCATAAATACATATATTTATATAAATAATAGTAAATTGCCCAGATGGATCAGACACGCGAATATATTATTGTCATAATTACTCACTCGTTATTCACAAACATGCAGATAAAAATCCAACAAAAGTCCTATTATTAGAAATAAATACGAAAAGACTCGTGTACAAAAGTAAGAAAAACGGGAAGAAAACAAGAAAAAGTCACTGGAAGGAATTTGATTATGAAAATTCATCTATTGCTCTTCGAACCTTAAAGTAATATCATAAATAAGAGATATCATTCCAACAAACAAAATTAACAATTATAAAATATTCTCAATTTCCTTAAAAACAATTGCATTTAAAACGTGATAAAATTCATATATAATATAATGAAGTCCAAAGTTAAAAAACATTTGAATATTGGTCAGAAAAAACTCCGGTGTTCCCTTCAGTTTTGTATTTAAGAGATAATATTTGTCATACGTGAAAGAGTAGAAAAATAGTTAATCAGGTTTAGTTACTAATTGAAATTTAGCTAATTAGATATTTAGCTAATCAGCTAAATATGAAATTTAACATTTAGACTCCAGTTTTGTCTTTCTCATTAGATCATTAGATAGGCCTTGTCGTATTAGTATTGTATATATTTCTTAATTAGGATTGGAAGGAACATGTTTCATAGATTTCCTCATATTATAATAATACTTAAATTCAATATATAAATTAAATTATTGTACTTGCTCCAACTTCCTCTCAGTGAATTCCCCATTGAGACTGACATTAAAACGTTAAAACTCCTCTCAAGACTCTCAATTCCTAATTAACCAACTACATACAACAGATAAAATTCCAGGTCATTAATGAAAATTGACGTGGATATGGCTCAATTTCTCTTGGCTACTTCTCTTGCCAGTTCCCCAAAAGTAATTAAGTAATCTTCATAATCACTTGTTTTCAAATATTGGGTCAAATGGAGACTCGGTTAAAAACTTGACATTAGAAGTATACATTTGGACATTAGGAATAAATACATCATTAACAATTTCTCAATTCCTAAATCAACTCAATGACATTTAAAATTAAAAAAACTCGTGTCAATCATTATTTAAAAAAGTCTATTAAGTAAATAGGTAGTTATAAAAGTATTATTATAAAATTTAAGATTAAAATGTAGATTCCGAGGTCATAATTTTATTAAACTGTGTTCTACCCTCTAACATGATTTGATTCTCATGAATGATCACAATATGGCACACTGTGAGTCAGAAGAAACCTTGTTCAGTCAAACTCTTTCATTTGTAATAATTTCTAGATGTGATGTGTCTGGTAATTTGAGTAGATGGGGATGTCATAGAGGCGGCAAATGACCTTTTCCCTCCCCCACTCAGAAGACCCGAAAGAGGAGAAGGAAGAGAAAGAGGAGAATTGGTCCAGTTGAGTTGGGAACACCGCGTCGGCCTATGAAAGGCTCGACTCCTTCGTCTCGCTCGTCTTGAGATTCGAGCCGTTCTTGACGCTCTTCCCGTTGCTCTCGTCCATCTCCACCGTGTACTCGCTCGGCTCGGCCCGTCCTTTTCCGTTCGAAATCCCATTCTTCTCCCCTTCCTACAAAAATCAAACAATAAGTCTAGGATTACACGGATACATTTCAAAGATTATTCCCTCTTAATGTTAGAAAGACGTGGAATGTTAAAGTCAACTTGGACTTCCGGAACTTTCGACTATGAGAAATGGAAATCTCTTGAATCTCACTATGGTCCTTAGCAGTTCTAACTGAGCATCACAGGTCATTAGTAGAAAGAATAATAAAGGAAAAAACCACGACCTTCCATAACAAATGAACCTCCTTTAATAATTATCAAACTTACGATTAAAGCTTAATTGGCCTGATTAGATTCTTATATTAAGATATTGATTACAAGAGTAGATATCCAATGAAGATATTCTCATTGGATATTAGAATCCTCATTTTTTATCTCATTTGGCTAAACTAGGGTGAACTCGTCAAATTAATCAACTAGTTCAATTGAGGCTTCTCAACTCAGTCAAGGTCTGAATCTGAAAGTGAGTGAAGTGCTGACCTTGGAGTGTCCATTGGAGTTCATCATAGCTTTCTTGGTGTATCTTTTCCTAACAATGAGCAGAACTCCACCGACACAGAGAAGTCCGCCGACGATGAAGAGGATGTAGGAAAGGGCCGCTTCGGCGATCGGCGGCAAGTTGATTGCTTGCCCAAGAAGACCCGTCACGGAGTCAGGAAGCTCGTCGATGCCCTAAAAGGAACAAAAGAAAATTTGAAATCCCATCCATTCATACGTGGAATCAGGATTGGAGTCCTTCAAGTCTCATTGACTTATAAGGGGATTTTTAGGTGCGTAAATGAAACTCACATCCTCAAACCAAATGACTGGAAGGAGAAGATTTGTAAAGTTGGCAGTTTGGGGGATATCAGGGATTTTGGCCATTTGGATGTTGATTTGAACACGGGCCTTCGCCTGCATGGCAATTCCAAGTCTCTGCATGGGAAAACATCATTAATTCCTAATTACCTACTTGGCTCGAGACAAAATGATTTAATGGTATTTAAGGGTGTTGGTGAGCGTACGGGTTGAATGTCAATGTAGAATTGATGTTTGTCAGCTCTTGGCGCGAGTCCGTCGATGGCCTCCACCAAGGACTTGTCTCCATGGAGGAAATGAGGCCAAGAGAGGAACACAGGCGAACCTACAAGACACCAAACCGGTTAGTTGGAGTCACAGACTGGGGTTTTTCTCATTTACCGAGCTGACAGGCCGAGATGTTAAAAGTCCCTTTTTTAGCGCAAGGTGGACCGCCAAGACAATAACATTCATTTTCTGGATAAGTCTCCACGTCGCCAAAGGTCGAGTCAACTGGATAAAATCTGGAATGAAACAACACGCTGAATAATATAAGGATTTTCCTATATGTCTTCTTTTTGCCAAATTGAATGCCTTAAAGGCTAAAGATTCGCTTAATGGTCATTTGATTGGGAAAAAAGAGGAAAGGATGAAAATTCCTAGTTGGGACAATTCGTTCCTTCGAGCTCAAAGAATGAAAGTCTTTAATGAGGAAAAAAATTATCGGAAGGTCATTGGTACAAAAACCTCCTGAGTCCCATTCCCCAGTAGACCATGAAGGAAGAAAGAAACGCAGGGAAAAAATTAATTACATAAAAACAATTAATTGACCGAACAACGTTAGTCTCAATAATTCATTATATCGGCATCATTATATAAAGGCTCTTAAGTATTTAAGCTATTCTATTAATTTTACCTGAGCGCGTTGAATCCTTGGCGTTTGACTTGCTCCTTCACAGTGAGATGAACCGACTGACAGAGATCCTTATTGAAGAGGTGGATGGAGGAGGCGTTGGTGAGCGACGAGGCAAATCCCGTGCCGTCCGTTCCTTTGATTTGGTTGCACTCGTCGGTTCCCCAGTAGGACATGCCTTCTTTGCCGTTGAAGACGTTGATGCGTGCGTAGTCTTGGAGGTTCGCCGCCCCAGTCCACACCGTGTACTCGTCGCTCACCCCGTCGTTGTTCTCCCAGCTCGTGAAGTTTTTAGCGTAGAAGAACCCGAACTTGTCGAAGGGCACGCGCTTCCCTTCGGGCAAAATGGACTTTCCGAGCTTGATGAGTGGGTCTTCGTAGCCCCACATGAGATCTTTGACGCTATGTTCCCCGAACGGGTGGAGCTTGAGGATGTCCAACAGCGTCGCGACGGTTTTCCTGGCAAACTTCGTTGCATGGACCAATTGCCCCACGGCGCTCTGCAAACATTATTCATTCAATATCAATTTCCCCATACACACGTCAGGACAGACATCCCGTGTGGGAGTCAACATCCTCCAAGGAAGTTCGCAGGGGTCGGACGAGTCCCGGAGGGGAAAAACCAATTGCATTTTTTTTTACTCACAAGCATTGGCACGTTCGGTACGGTGAAGACGTCGCTTTCTTGCCCAATCGACATCTCACGAACAAAGTAGAATTGCTTCTTCTGTCGATAAGACATCGTTCCGTTCGGATGAAACGTCACATTCACCTTCTCCCATTTCTCACTAAAAATTGTCAAAATTACTAAAAAGATGTCCATCTTCGCAAAAATATTCATTCCCACAAAACATTCAAAAATGTTCATTTTTGCAAAGATATTTCTAAAATATTTATTTTCATAAAAAATGACTTTCCATTCTATTCGTTCACAAGTAATGACTTTAATAAGAATGAGTGAAGATAAAAGTCAACAAATGCGAGATTGGCTCATTATCAAGTTATGCGAACATGCCATTCCGATTATATATAGTAAATATTAAATACATGCCTGTAGGTGTAGGGACCAAATTCTTTCAATCTGAGTTTAGCTCCTTGTTCCAAGAACTCCTTCGCGTTCGTGACATTGAAGAAGTAGACTTTGAGATACGGAGTGACTGGCGGTTTGAGCCAAAGATTTGTCGGCTCCGCGCCTTCCCGCAACGGCAATTGCTATGAATGAAAAAACATTCAACTCATTAACATCTAGGTACGAATGGGAATGGGTAATTAGATTAATCAACAAGTAGCTTCATGTGCAAACTAAAGAAAGAAGAATGACTCAAAGACGAGTCATAAGTTGAAAGTTGAATTAGGGATTCAAACTAGTGTTTATTAAAGCTGCCTTATTTCGGGGTCAACTTCCTACTTGTTTGAGGTCATGGATTGGGTGGGCGGCGACTGCGAGACATTTAAATCCCATTGTGCACCAAAGGCCCATTTCTGACATGACGGAACTTTGATTTCTTCTCATAGCGAGATCCCACATTGCCCAACCGCCCCATCGATGAGGGATAGATGGTGAAATGGAATTTGACAATCAGGTGATTCACCCAACGAATCTCCTTGCCCAAACATTCACCAACACACACCATCATCATATTCATTTCATATTTGTTGAGAAATTCTCATTTCCCCATTGAAGCCCACGAGGGGTCAAACTCCTTTCAACTATAATAACATTGAGAAAAGTCTCTGTATGTCATCATGTCATGTGACATAAGAAGGGGCATGGAAGGGGGAAAGCGCCTGTGACCTGGTGAGGCCTTCGGCGGGTTTCTTCTTGAACTTACACTTTCAATGACGAGGTCGACTAATGAGCGGAAGTACAAGACCACGATGATCCCAGACACAATGGCCAACAACCCCCCGAGTATTCCTACAACTAAAAAAAAACAAAAAACAAGAGGATGAGTCGTCGGTTGGATGAAAGCGGAAGTGATAGTAAAAACTCGACAAATCACATTTTATCAGTCAAACACTTGTGAGGTTCCAGAAGTGGAACGAGTCGACCAATTATTTACAAACTTTATTTATGCACACGATCAACATCAAATTGACTAATTACATTTTTAACATGTTACATACACAATTAAATGTCCATTGGGTCATTTAATTCAATCAACTCTTTTTAAATTACTTCAGGATTTAATTCAGGATGCATTTGGGGATTTAAATCATGCAGCTGGAATGTAATTTATTCATTATACTAAAGTTAAGAAAGAAGATAATAGGTAGAAGTCATAGGGATTATAATTGAAAAGCTTGTGATTTGTGTATCGAGGAATCGGATTTGAGGTTTTGATGACCGGAATATAATTTGAGTACAGCTAATAGGTGAAGGTCATATTGGATGAGTAGGGAGGGAGTGGTGGTGATGGATTAAAAGGAATTGGTAGCTTCAAGAGTCGTCAGCTGAGGGTTTGTTGGAGTTTGGCCGGGAGATTAGTTGAGAGATGAGGCTGGTGGTCAAAGTACAAGGAGATTATTGAGGAGAGCGGGACAGGGTCAACGACGGAGTGGGGGGATCCCCTTCGGCTCCACACGAACTATTTCCAAATATCAAAACTCGTTCTCACCACACCATTGCCTTTTGCGAACAACACAAGTCGAATGGAGTGAACGAGAGGAGCTGAGGGAGTCGTGAGATGAGGAAACTGAGGGTGCTAAGGGCCCAAGGACCAAATGACCTGCCCAATCTCACCTATGCACTGAGTCTTCTTGGGTGTCATTGGGAAGCGGCGACGGTTCTCCCGGGTCGGGTGCGAGTGTGCGAGTGAGCGTGGTGAAGGAGTCCGTGACGATCGCTGCCGCGCAAGCTGTCCAAGACTGAAACGCTCAAGAAAAGTTTCAACGGACACCAACCCAGCTCCTCACCCCACTTCGACCCCTCTTCGTCCCTAACAACGTGCCTCAACATCCCTTCGCCATAGCCATCAAGGTTAATAGGGCCGAATTCTCCGACTGCCCCTTTGCACAAACCCTAAACATTTATTTTTTACCTCATTTGGATTCGCAAGATCCCAAGGCACACACACACTCACGCGAGGAAACATGCAACAGTTGTCAACAGCAACAAGTTGGAAGGCTCAAATCCTCTTTATTATTTATTCTCCAACTTTTATAATTGTTTTTCAAAGAGCAATTGAACTTTTAATACACCTAGGAAGAAGGGGAAGATGATGAAGAAGCTCGAGATGATATCAATGGCAAATCATCTCAATTCTCCCAAGTAATTTATCAAGAACATGCCTACTTTAAAGAGACTTTCCTATCTAATGTAAGAATGTCTCATATAAATTCCAAAGTCAAAATAATAACTCATGATTCCCATGTATTAATTTATGATTCATAAATTGATAAAAAAGACTCCCGTGACTCATCAAACCTCTAACTATAAGTAAGACTCAACTTCTCTTTTAGACTCGAGTCATAAACACGAAGAGGGGTTTATTACTTACTTAAATATAAACACATCTACTGAGCACTTGGATACTTAAATATGCCAACGGCTCTCGCACTTTCCCATTTTCTCCTTCCTTTTCTTCTCATTGAGAAAATGAGAAACTGAAAGGAAGCCTCATGAGAAGAATCAAGTCAAACAATCCAAGTTGGGATCAAAAAATCTTCCCTTTGACAAACCCTAAATAAAATGCCCATCTCAGCTCATGCCAATGGAGACTTCACTTCTAATGGACAATAAACACTAAAAAATGAAGTTTCCAAAAGCGAGAGAGCGGACAAATGTGGTCAAATCTCGAGTTCGTTCTAACTACAAACATATTCTTGTGTGTACACATGCTAAGTAAGTCGCTCTTCTTTCTTCAAATTATAAAACTGAGAATGTCTCATGCAGATGTTTGTATATATTTATGTATTGGGAATGTGAGGGTCAATGCGATGGTGTTTGGGTGGAAGCTTTTCTTAGAAATCACACGAGAGAGAAAAATCCTTCAATTGTTCAAATAGTTCCCTTGAGCTTGAGCTTCGTCGTCTACTTCCATGTATTTATACACAAAAGTAAGTATGGTATATTATATTCCCTTAATATACTATGGTACATAGACGCTGCTCTAATATCCAACATGTCCAAAATGCCCTTAAAGTATTTTAGTATATTACTTGGTATTACATGTGTTCTTTCTTCTTTCTTACACACACATTTCCAATATACCTATTTCATGTACAAAATACTGTGTATTGTTCACTCAACTATGTAGAGCGTCAAATGCTCATCTAAAAAATGTTTATTCATATACAAAGGCTATCATTGATCATTGCATACAAGTTGATATACAAGTATGCTTATCGTTAATAGACATGAGAAATGCTTACTTAAATTACGCATATATTACACCTTTTTCTCACAATATTAAATGCATACGGGTGCTTTTGAATGAGTATTATTGAATAATAACTTTAATAAGCCATAAATTTCTTTTTTCTAATTGTTTACACACATTTGAATGTGTTTAATCACATTTACACGAGAAGTGCAATTTTCACATTCATCCAATAATTGCCATTTGTCCTACACATGAACAAAATTGTCTCAACTACTCATTTCTCTCTATATATACTGGTGCATGTTGATACTGATGTTATTTATATAGCTCGTTTCACAGGCCCTGCATAGTTGAAGATGATTTTACATGGACAAATGATTGAGCCTTGTGAGATGAACAATCAGATTTTCCAAGGGACATCTGTAAAGAAATCCCCCTTCGCTCCAGAATACTCCAGATCGAATCCCCAAAAAGGTTTTCTCATAGGGAGACACGAAGGGCATCCTTCCCAAACTCACCCCTCCGTGAGAGTCTCAAGGGAGCGGCGGTTGTTGTGAGAAACCCAGGACGCACTCAAACACTTTTGGATATTTGGCTCCGCTACATTCACTCACACATTGTATTATACATATAATCTCATATAAGATGCATCCGAGCGAGTCTCATATATTTATACTCTGCATTCAATTACAAGCCATGGCATTATGGTATTTGGTAAAATGGAACAAGTAGTTTGAAAAAGGTTAAATATGTAAGACAGAAAGGACGAGCGGTTTCTCATTTCCATATTTCTGTGTCCAAATGCAATTCCTAAGTCAAAAGGTATGAAATGCGAATATGTATTATGTAAATGAGGATTTGTTCTGTTTTTATGTAACTTTTCTTGGAACAAGGCGGAGGGTTTTGTAGGATTTGTAGAAGGATTGGGTGCCTTCACGGTCCGCCACCTTCTAAAAGGCTCAATCCACACAATGATCATTTTTGCCCTAACCTACCACACGTGTTTACCATGACAATTAGCCAAAAAGACCCCAGAATCCACCAACACATTCATAATATGATAATTCCCACAATCCCACATAAAAACCCTCATTTCTCAAATAAGCCGAACGTGAAAAAACGAACGGAACGCACAACTATGAACCAACTTGCATAGCTTGGCCATTTAGCTACACATTAAACATATTCTCTTTCAATTTTACCACACGCTCGGCAGTTAATAAACACATACTTTTTACACATGTAAATGTTTATAGCTTATTGTTCATATTTTCTACATAAACTCCGATTGCCTTTTTCAAATGTGTCAAACTTTATTGAAACTAACATATTTTGTTTATATCCAATTTTTTAATGACTATGAATTATTTTTCAATGATCAAAAGCATGTAAAATGATATAATTCTCATATATGATAATAAACTTGAAGGACAAATAATGCCCATTATGATTACTAATTACCTGACAAACTCAATTACTAAAAAATCCAAAACATGTAATTTTGGTCTCAATGACCTGAGGGCTCTTTTGATCCTCAATGGGGAAATAGAAACATTGAGGAAATAGCCGTGGAAATTGTCAAATTTAAAACTCATTTACAACCCAAATGCCCTTTGGCAGAATAAAAGAGTTGAATGAATTCCCAATTGCATTATTTACTTGTATAGGTATTATGTACATATGGAACCTCCATAGCTCATTCCCTACTATCTATCTACCTGTGCATTGATGGAGATAATGCGAGTTTTAAAATAGGAAGGGGAGATATCGCCCAACCTATCGAATCATTTCACTTTCCCAAACAGATACGACGACCCAAAACATCAATATTGACATTTTCACTTTTTTATCACATTTCCTACAATATTCATATTATTATACTCCTATATAGTAGTGATTGGTGAAGTTCTAGAAAATTCGAATAATTTCTATAATGGAGCTAAAATGTTATCTACCTATACGAACACAATTTATGTTTTATTTACTAAATAAATGAGTAGGTATGCCATATGCCAAATCTTTAAATTGGTAGGCTGCAGTTTAATGTTTTTATACGTAGCGAATCAAATTTTATTATTTATACATATAAAGATGTACTGGGACTTTGATTTAGGCTTATGAAGCTTAAATTTGCTAAACTAAACTTTAAACCTAATATTTTACATTTGGGTATCCAAATAAATACTTTGTCAACGAACATTCATAAAATAACAGAATAAGTTGTTAATTGTTACTACTAATTAATTGCAGTTGGGGTCCTTCGCGCAGATCCTCACACCACATGACCCTTTTTTAAATTTCCTTTCATATTGAGCCGTCTATAATGCATTACTGTTTAAAATTCTTCTATTTCTTCCACTTTGCCCGATCATTTAACAATGGCATTTTATAGAGGATAAAAAAGTACGTATATTCCGTATAAAAAGTAACTGGCAAATGTGCATTTAACTTGCAAATGAATTAAAGCTAATTGAGAAGTAGGGCTGTCAAAAATCAATTTGAATATAAATTAAAATGCTGAATAATAAAACCATATTAAATACAATTAAACTTAAATTAATATACCATTATAAAACTATAATTAGTCAACTTATTTTTTACCGCCCCAAAACCGCCAAACTAAAAAATAAAGAATAAATAATATTAATTGTTACATTTAACCCTGTTCGAGAAAATCTCGAGTCAGGATGTATCCTCTTAATTCTTTGGCTCAATTTTGGGGCACCGTGAAACAATGACGGTGTGTGGTGTGTGGGTCTGCGCGGAGGAAGTCAGTTGTTCTTTCAGTAAGCTCGAGTTTTTTCATCCTAACTCAACCCAGGAGAATTTTTTACACAATTTTCTATATAAATGCTTATCTCTGTACTAATTAATCATCACAATAGTACATAATTTAATGTAAAATAAAACATTAGAAATCATTAAAATCAGTGGAATCCTACGAGAGTACAAAAATAAAAATGAAACTTGGAAAAAAAGAATAAAATGGTAAATCTTAAACTCCTCAACATGTGCGGCGAATGTAAACTGTGCTAAACGTTAAAATTGTTTAAATTAATTTTTTGCCTCCATTCACGTGTTTGTGGGGAGTCGAAAGGGAAATGTAATATGAAAATGAGTCTTGGCCAATTCACTTTTTCTTTCCTCTCAATTACAGGCATTCAAGGTCTGGAATTTGAGATTTTAAAGCCAGAAATTTATTCTACTACCATATAATTTCCTATACAGGTTGTTCCTTAAGTCGATTTGTTTTTTTGAAATTCTATAATTTAATAACGTACTGTCGAATTTTTTTCAAATTCATAGGATTTATTCTTTATCTATCAAATAATAAGCATATTAATTTAATTTAGTGATTTGGAATCAATCGATTTTGATAAATTTTTTAAATCTCTTAAAATTCATTTCAGCATCTTTCAACGCTGTTTCAATGACTATTCTCTCAACTCGCTACACTTTCTTTAAACATTCAATTTTGGTTAAATTTTCTTTTAGCTCTCCAAAAGCTTAAAAGTCTTTTCCATTAACTTTGTTATTATT
>VJMY01000775.1:0-32302 GCA_009869795.1 Neelides sp. FZ-2019
TATCCCTCTTTAAGAGGAAATTAACTAGAATATTCCAAGTATTTTATTTTGAGAGTTAAAAATTCGCAAAGTATGGGACATATTTCGCGGCAACCCTGTACATGCATATTCCCATTCTAGAAAGACCCTATTGACCGCGAAGACTTGTTTTTCAACTTGTTTATACTTTTTTGATTCGAAAGGAATCATTTAACCCAATTTTCATTATTATTTAGAATTTAAAGTTCAAATATGACTTAATTGAAGTGAGAGTCTAAGTGGGGAGTTTTCTTCCCCTTTATACCAAGCAATTTTTAATTTCAGTTCAAAGAATGCAAGGTCCCACCTTGTTCTTTGAAATCTACCTACCAGTGCTCTACTCTCCGGCGTCCCCGATTTTTGTTAGGGGTTATACACAACATACGTCTCAGGTTAGGGGTGGGTAGTGTTGTTAATCGGCTAGACGGCTCGGCTAGCCGATCACCTAGAAGGAAATCTCAAGCCGAGCCGAGTCGAGCCTCGGCTAGCCGTTTAACAACACTAGGAGTGGGTAGGTGGTAAGATCTGAAAAACGATGACGTTGTGTATTTTAAAATAGAGGTATCGATGATTTGGGGGTAGGTGGGGGGTTAAAATCGGCAAAAGCCTGATGACGTGTTGTGTACAACCCCTTACTCTACAGGAGTTTACCTTGTACTTAAATAATCCCATTAATACAATAAAAAATTGATTCAATACTTTCACAACAGGAGCAAAAGTCGTGGGTCTCCTCAAGTCTTATGCAGTTTTGCATGATAATTGAATTCATAAAAATCATAGGCGGTCCTATATAGCAAACCTCTCAGAAGATCACTACCCTATGGTCTTTAACCATACAATGGTCAGCTCTCTAGTCGGTTCAGATCGCTGACCAGAGTTGATCTGACCACTCGTCCATTTTGGTATCAAGATCTGACCAGAGTATGACTAGAGAAGACAAGGAGTTTTTTTCCTTCGTACAAAATCTGGAAGTCGAAATCAGAGATGGACTTGAAGTAGGAGAATCTGGAGAATCCGACTCTGACGATTCAATTCTTTTTGATTTTGTCTCAAAAGTTTCAATTATCATTTGGACTCAAACTATCAAACGCAATTTCCCTTTGCTGTGAATCGGATTATCCTCTTCCAAACCCATCTGATTTTGAATAATGTCTAGGCACTTTCAGATTTTTTATGAAGAGAAAAAACTCCAATTCCCACAATCATGACCACGAGCGAAGCAGTGGAAGAACCGAAGAAAAGTGAAGTCGAAGAAACCAAACCAAACGTTGTCTTCAAGCCAGAAATATTGGATGATAAACCCCACCCCAATGGAAATCCGACCACGGCAATGGAAGATGTTTTAAAGGCTTGCATGCCGTAGCTTGTCTGACAAATGCAAAACGGTTTATTTACATTCGAAACTCCTTATTTATTCATTAGTATTTTGAATAGGGGCATTTTGAATTAAGAAATTGATAAATATTTTAAAAGGGGAATATTTCATGAGGTAGAAAAGATATTTTGAGAATGGGAAAGAGTGGCTTTGAGAAAGAAGCTCAGCACCAATCGGCGTTTCATCACCTGGGCTCATCTAATACAACTCAATACACTGTGTAGGAAGTTCTATCCTACACACAAACATTTTCCAAATAATTTTCAAATTGTTTAAATTTTTTAGATAAAGTTTTTATTTTAACATCAATTTTAAAATATTAACATAATTTTCTACGCTAAATAGAGTACTAAAATAAAAAAAATAATTTATATTACAGCAAACTAAATTGTCAATCTTATTTTGAGCATTTGAAAAAATTGAAATTAGATTCATTAATCTGTGGTAGTAGCTTGGTTTTTCTGAGCTTGTTTCGACTTTTCCTTTTCTCTCTCACGCTTTCGCCTTCTCTTTCGTTTCCTCTCAAATAGCAAATATTCTTGTTTCAATTTCGCATAGGTTTCTCTCAGATCATTGATAGAATTAACAATTTTCGTTACACGCTCCTCAGGATCAATAACAGGATCTATGATAAATTAATTATATTTAAATGAATTATACACAGAATCATTAGGTAAATAAATACCTTACTATCTATAGATACAAGTATAATACAGTAAAAAATTACCAAGATCAGGAATGAAATCAAACTTGGGATGTTTTGGTGGGCGAATGAGATTAACAGGTGGTTGAGGTGCTGCAAATCTCCCATGTTCGTGATTTTCAGTAACTAGATTAGTTCATTTTTATCAGTTCAAAGTGTTTAACTTAATAAAATTATAATATTAAATCTTAATTTTTTTCAACCTTTTCGTGTGGTAAGCCTTCCTCGGTATGGGTAAGGACGAAGGGCAACTTCATCTGGCGACTTGTTTCTTCTTTGAATTCTCCTTCGTTTCGGAGGCGGGGACAAGTAAGGTTTCCCTTCAGAAACTCCTCTTCCTCGTTTGGATCCCATTCGAGCGCCAAGACGTCTTCCTCTTTCGCTCACCATCCGTTCTAATCACAAATCAAAACTCAATTAAATTATTGATCTATTTTTTAATGATTATGAACGTAAACATTAGAACAATATGAAATAGAGACTCTAATAAAATATTTAGAAAGAGTAGTAAATATACAACAGATGAAAGTCAACCGTTTTATTAGATCTCGACTTACTTGGCTTCATCGCATCACGATCTCCACTCTCGCCTTCAGATGAGTCTTTTGATTTAGATGACTTCGAACTCCCCTCACAAATAGGAGGACTAATTCGTCCATGTTCACTAAAATAAATCATCATCTTTAATAATTTAATTGAAATTAATAAATAAATCTTCATAATACAATTATAATTATTACTTAATTAAAATAGGTATTTTGAAATATAATTTATACATTCTTGGAGAGTCTGAAGAATGTGAAGAAGTTTCTGGCGTAAGCGGAGGACTTTTTTCTTCAATTGACAATTTCTTGACTTGCTCAAACTCCTTTTTTATTGGATTGGCTAGTGGAGGATCAAAAAGATCTTCACCGCCATCCTTCATCTCTTCTACATTTTCCTCGCATTTCAAACTCATTTCTTGTTCAGGAATTTCTTTCGTTGGGTCGCTGGGTTTCCCAAAAATCTCAGATTGTTTCTCCCTTTCCATTTCATCTTTCTTCCCATCTTCAAATTTCTTCTCCGACTCGGACTCAACCTCAGGTTGCGGAGATCCGGGAATTATTTCCTCACAAAGGAGCGAGTGAGAAGATTCGTCTTTGCTTTCTACTTTTCCCTCTTCTCTCTCAACATGGATGAGATCAGGTATTTCAGTTTGCTCCGTTTTAATTTCAATGTCAATGGACTTCTCAACATTTATTGGCAGCGCAAGAGGCAAAACTTTGGATGGTTCAATTTCTTTCATTTTTTCAGTTATGAAAGACTCGGTCATCTTGACAATGAAATTGGGTTCTTTCATGTCATCCATGAGTTTCTTCACAGGTTGTTTTCCCTTCTTTTCCACAATGGGTTTTTTCCCAATGGGTTCTTTTTTCTTATTACCTGGAGACTTCCCTATGGCCTTTGTTTTCTTCGGAGTCTTTTTCCCTTCGCTTTTCACTCCAAGGATCACGTCTGGCGAGGGTTCTCGCTTAGGTGTTCTTACCAAAATTGGGGCTTCCTTCTTCTCTGGTTCTTCGTCTGGTTTGACGAGATTCGCCTCTTTAGCGCCTTGAAGCAAAGGCGTAGACAGAGTCGGAGCTGGAGTTCGCGAAGAAGGAAGATTCAATAAAATACTCGATGCACGTGGTCCAATGGCTTTACTTAAAATTGGCCTATTTAATCCTTCGTTAAGATTTCCGCCGCCGCGGACTCTCACCGTCGTTCCTACAAATGGCGGTGGCAATACTGGTCTTGAAAGTCCTTGCTGTGGAATCACTTTAGTAATTCCTTGAGGGATTACAGAAGTTGAAGGAGCGGCTTCTGTTGGTGAACTTTTAACCTTTGAATCTTCAGGAACGGACTGCGATGATGAAGCATTTTTTGGAGTTTTCTTTATGACTTCCTTTTTAGCCACTTTTACCCCCGTTTTGATACCTTTCTTTTTCGTGGCTTTCTTTTCTGATTCAGCTTCAGAGGAAGAATCTGTTTCTGAATCCACAAACTTCTTGCTCAAGACTTTCCGCATTTTCTTTTTGGGCGGAAGTTCAATTGGTCCTTTCTCTTTGCTCATTCCTTTGCCCTTTGGAGGATCTACTTTAGGGATTTCAACATTTGAAGGAGCCTTCTCCGCTGGTTTCTTCATTTCTGCTATGGTTGGATCTTCGCCTTTTGCAATGGCTTGTGCCTTTGGTTCGACTTTCTTCTCGATGCTTTCAGTTCCCTGCACTCCTGGAGTTTTCTTTATTTCCATTGATCCTTGAACAGTTATCAACTTCGGGCTTTGCTTCACATACTGCGTGATAATTGGCCTAATTGGCGCGCCTTGTGCACTTGAAAAGGCCCCAAGTGGACGCTGGATCAAACTTGGCATCGCAACATTTACGCCTGGCCGTGGCAGAATCTTTGGAAATCCACTTGGTTGAACAACAGTCTATTTAATTTCAAAAATAATTTATAATTTAAAAAAGTAATTTTATAGATATTTATTTAAATATAGGTTAGAACTTCGTACAACGGATCGCTTCTATGAATAAGGAGTTGCGAATGAAAATAAAAATACTTGTTTTGCATCTGACATGAAAACTGCGGCATCTAAAAGCCTATTGAAACGTCCCCCTTTGCCGTCGTCGAATTTCCATTGGGGTGGGGTTCGTCAACCGAAATTTCTGGCTTAAAAACAACGTTTGGTTTGGTTTCTTCGATTTCACTTTCTTCTCCGGTTCTTCCTCTGTTTCGCTCGTGGTCATGATTGTGGGAATTGGAATTTTTTTATTTTCGTACAAAATCTGCGAGTTCTTGACATTATTCAAAAAATTCCTTTTGATTTTGTCTCAAAAGCTTTAAATACCATTTGGACTGAAACTTATTTCTTTTGATTTCTGAATCGAAAACTTCTAAGCGCAATTTCCCTTTGCTGTAAATCGGATTCTCCTTCTCTAAAGAACTTCCAGAATTTGTACGAAGAGAAAAAAATTCCAATTCCCATAATCATGACCAAGAGAGAAGCAGAGGAAGAACCGGAGAAGAAAAGCGAAGTCGAAGAAACCAAACCGAACGTTGGCTTTAAGCCAGTTATATTGGATGATAAGCCCCACCCCCAATAGAGTTCCGACGACGGAAAAGGAGGATATTTCAAAGCGCTTAGATGCCGCAGCTTGCATGACAAATGAGAAACGGGCATTTTTAATGAAGAAATTGATAAATACTTCAAAAGGGGAACATTTCATGTGGTATCAAAGTTATTTTGAGAATGGGAAAGGAGGCGAGTTTTTAGATAAGAAGCTCAGCAGCGATCAGCGTTTCACCACATGCGCTCACAAAATACAACTCGATTACCGATCTGTTGTAGGAAGTTCTATCCTACCTATTTAGTTTTTATGTTTATTGATAATTAATGTGAAACTTACAACGAGCGGTGTAGCAGAAGGAATTAAAGGTGGTGGTGGCAAAGAAGTCGCCACAGTCAGAGCTCGCTGTCTTGGTAAAGTCATCCTTACAGGAACCACGAGACGAACTTTTGAATCCATATCTTTCATGGTCATGGTTGGTTTTTGCGGTGGGGATAAAATTGGTGGACTTCCACTCAAGTCTTTTTTCCCTTTAACTTGCTTTACTGGTGTTTTTGGTGTTGGAAGTTCTGACATTTCTTTTTCCAATCTGGCCGGCGCAACGGTTTCTTCTTTCTTATCGGGAGATCTTGGGCCGAAGATTTTCAATTTCGGTGCTTCGCTCTCTTCTTCAAATTCATAAACATCCAGCTTGGCTGGAATCGAAGGGACAGGAGACAAGGCATGTGGATTAGGCGAAGAAACTTTCAATGATTCAACTTTGATTTCAGGTGTTGGTGGAATTGTGGAAACTAAAGGGCCATCTTCAGATTTTGATGATTTGAGAATCTTGTCAAGACCTTTCATTTCTGATCTAATTTCATTCAGATCAATCCGTTTGGTTTCTTCTTTAGAAGATTGGGTCTTTGAACTTTTAGTTTCGCTTGTCGAAGATGAGACAGAAGAAGCATCGTCCTCCTCTTTTTTCTTTCGGGATGACACAGAGCCAATACTGCTTGGTGGAGTTGAAACATTCACAGAAAGTGAGCCTTTTCCTTCAGAATCACTAGATGCACCTTCGCTCACTATAATTTAAATTGTACAATTATAATTATACATAAAAAAAAAATTTTCAAATAAACTGCATTTACTAGATCAATAAACTAGTATACTAGCATTTAAATACCTTACCATATTGATTTAAAATTTAATTAGATGAAAAAATTTAAATATTTGTAACTTACTTCCTGATTTTTGCCGGGTTCTTCTTTTTTTGATGTTCACAACTATTTCCCCTTCTGAAGAAAGACGTTTTCTAAGAGGCAATGCTCCAGATTTACTTCTTGTTCCAAGCCCAGGAGGAGATGGATGTACAGGCGTGGTCACTGTTGGTCGTCCTTTTTTCCCACCTTTCTTTGGAGTTGTCTCATCTTTATCTTTGAAAATAGCTGCTGGACCTCTTCCTTGAGCAGGAGATTTTGTTTTTTCAAGTCGTAAACTCAAATTCTCACATATCCTATCTCGCTTGATCCATTCGTCGTAACGATTGTTCCATCCAGTATAATGTACAAAAAATGAACCCACTTTTTCATTTAATTCCAAAACCTAAATAAATTACATTTAAACAAAATAAATTTATTGTTTTATATCTATTATTTAATTATTATGATAACTCACCTTTGCTTCATATTTTACTTTCCCTTCAGAATTAGGTCCATAATAAACAAGAAGTTTATCATGAATGGATATTTTAATTTTAGGCCCAATGTGATCCAACGGTTGCACAATCTGCTCATCCTTGGCCTTTTCAACCTCTTCCTCTGCCTTTTTCTTGCCCTTCCCTCTTCCCACTTTCTTAGGGCTTTCTTCTTTTTCCTTTTCCTTCTCTTTCTCTTTTACTTGTTCTTTTGTGACAACTTCTTTTTTCTTCTTTCCTTGAGGTGATTCCTTTGTAGATTCTTTAACTTCGTCCTCTTTCTTTCCTCTAATATCTTGGCGACTCCTTGATCTTCGCGGTTCATCAATTTTGGCTTCAGACTCAGGTGGAATCTCAACTGGCTCAACGGTTGGCTCCTTTTCTTCTTTAATGAGTATTTCCTCTTTTTTCGAACTTGATTGCTCGGCTTTAGCTGCTTCTTTAGGAGTTACCTGCCCTGAAGGTTGACGTTCCCTGTAGAGGCTTCGACTAACGCGGGATTTCCCACTTGTTCCTTTAGAGTGCATTGTGCAGCCAAGCTTTCGATAAAAATCTTCAAAATTTTGCAAAAACCTAAAAAAATTAAAATATAATATAAAATAAATAAACTATAATAATTATATTGTGCAAATAAACATAATAAAATAATATGAATAATGAACGAATGAGTGAAAGTGCATTTATTGTCCGGTAAAATGGTTTTCACCCTTACAGACAATAAAATAGTGTATTAATTATTAAAATTGGTATTTTTTTTTACTTTTTATATGCCTGCTTGACAAGATTTATTGTTGATGTTGAGGGCATAGTTCCATATCCCATCTTAACTGTTATTTTCTTCCATTCATTTGAGTTTGATACTTTGTTATATCCGCCATTTGTCGTAACAATTTTGTATAGCTTATACAGATCTAAATCTTTGTTGCAAACAGTCGGAGCTTTGTTTATCGGCGTTCCACGATCGTCCATAAATTTAAAAAGCTGTGCGACAAAATGATCTTTTTCTTCGCGCAAATCTCCTTCTGCCACGTCCTGAAATTATATTTTGCCATAAGTTATAAACTTCTAAAAATTATTGATTATAAAATAACTTTTTTAAAGGTGGAATATTAAAGATGCTTTTTTATTAAAATTTACTTCGCTCTCAGATTGTTCTTCTTCGCTATCACTTTCATCAACAGGCTTTCCAAACAGAGCTTCTTTGTCCCAATGAGCAGGAAGTTCTTTCTTTTCCAAGTAAGTTAAAGCTTTCTCAACAGCTAAAAATTGAATTTATTTATTAATATTGAAAGTTGAATTAAAAAAATATATAGATAGTAGGTAAATATTAAAGTTCACCTGTTCGTTGAATATTTGTGTTTGGCTCAGACTTGGCAGCGAATTCCTTTGTAAAGTCAGTAATTTCCTTTTTGGGAACTGTGTAACTATTTAATATTACAAAAATATTAAAACTATGTATGTTGTAAATAATATTTTTTTAATTACTTTACAATAGACGATGATGAAAATAACTTACAATCTCCCATCCCTAAATGATCTGACAAGGCATTCATCTTTAGATAAATTTTTAGCTGGTTCTTGAGCCGATGGAGATACTACTAGAGCAGGAAACCAATTGTCCTTTGCTTTCTTCTTTTCATTCGATTCTACACAAACAACTTTCCCAATATCATTCCCATATTCCTTAACTTTTCCTTTCTTCGATGGTGATTCTTCCTCGTCACTACTCTCATCTCTGTCGGCACTATAAAAATAAACAAGAATATAAAACCATAATTAAACATAAGCATAGACTTAAAGGTCAATTTTAAAGTTATGAATTACTTTGGAAATCGTCGTCGCACTCCTCTACGACCAGCCCCAACAACAGGATTACTAAAGTGCTCTGGATGAGTCAAAGGTAGATGATCAAGTGTGTCTGTCTCGTTGAAATGTCTCCCACTCTTGAGGCAAAGTGCTGAGCGTCTGAGTGTTGTGATGTCTCCATCATCAAAGACAACAGTATACTGACTACAGTCTTGAATCTTGTTGATGATCGCCTCAACAAATTGATTCTTTTCAGAATGCTTTGCTTCGACAACTGCTCCGACTCGAAGATTCCCTTTCACAAGATCTTCAGATAAGAGAAGACTTCCTAGTCCTGATTTGAAAGTCACCTGAAATTCCAGACAGTAAATTATAAACTTACATGATTTTTGAGGTTGTAATAGCAAATTTTGAAGTGAGGAAGTCACTTACCTTGCACTTGACACTGCGGACGACCTTCCGAATTTTGGCCTCACAAAAAGCACCTTTATACTTTGCACTCACTTCTGTCCCGACAGTGAGATAAGGGGGATCGTCTCCCTAAATATTTTATATTTTTATATTAAATACTTAAATGATTTCTTAAATAATTTTTTCAAAATAAAAATAGGATTTATCACAATTATATATCAATTTTATTAGAAAATTCCGTACCATGATGTTGTTCGAAGATTTCCTGTTTCCCGAATTAGAAGCCGTAATTACGAATGTATAATTCCTTTTGTGTACACAAGAAATTTAAATCTTCTTCCTCCCCAAATGCGAACCTAATGTAATGAATACCCTCCTGAAAAAAGAACAAGCTCATTATTATTGTACTACACATTTACAATTAGTGTAAATGTAAATAAATACCAAAGATTTAAAGAGAATTGGAGAACACCATTTTTTGTATATATAACAATTAAGATTCCAAATTGGTTCCTAAACCTTAATTTCTTAGATTTCACCCACAAAATCAAGTATGAAACGCGAAGAACAAAAATGCCTTTTTAAATCATATGATTAAAAAGGTTGGTAAACGCTGAAGAAAGACCGACTCCTTCCAGAGCCCGATGAAAGATATACTAAAGTATCTTGGGTAATTGATGATTGAATTAAGTTATTTAGAAACGAGAATATAATATTAATGTAATAGTAATTGACCTTTTGTTTCCGTCCCTCTGCTACATGTTGTGGAGCGGCGAAGAAAGTGGAGCGGAGTGTCAAAGGAGTTCGTTCTTGTGGGCAACCTGAGTAGTGTAGTAATAAATAGGAAGGTTGTAGTTGTAGCTTGCATAGCCCCCATACTGAAGCCACTTGCATGGCATGGACTCCCTCAACGCTCACGCTCACACACTACCATTCAAATGGACAGGAGGGGGAAATCGGCCCCTGCGCCATACACACCTCCTCCCCCCGTCACCCGACCCTGGCTCATCTTCTCTCATCATGCTTTTACACCATTCAAACCTCAATCCTCTATGACATTTAATGATAGGAATGAATAATTATATTTATATGGGCGATTAAATGATTTACGATAATTCAATAATTATCAAATTGTAAAAACCATTGACTTATTGGTTTAAAAGCAATACTTACTGTTTTAAAAAATTGAATTCCATTGTTCTTGTTCTTCCTTGTTGGATCTTGAGTAGGTAAATGAAGATGTATTATTTTATTTCCATTTGGATGATGAAATGATGATCCTTTCTGATCTTGAGGCTTGGACGCTTGGGTATAATTTAATGGAATGGTTAATTGGCAGCTAGGAAAAACGATACTAAAAAGCTTTGACAAGTTTGAATAAAAAAGGATTGAAATTGGTTTGGGCTTTGGTCATTTCATACTTGATTATGTCCTACTTGATAATTTGGCGTACGTAATTATGTAAATAAATAGAGAGAAGTAAAAAACTTCATACGGTTTAATTCCAGGAGTCCTCAAGATACTTTTATGGCGCAGTACAAAAGATTCGTAAATTACGAAAATTACATAAATACTATAAATGTATGAGTTGAGGTGTGGTTAAGGAAGATTTGTAAACATCTTAAATTAACAGCTAGGCTTTCCTACAATTGGTAAATCCACTAATCATTTTCTCCAACATAATTTAAAAATAATATAATTTATACTCAACGCGTGTTAGTGTGTTATTTTTCCAATAATTAGATATCTTACTTTTTGTAAAAAAAGGCTAATTAGTTAATATGTATATGAACATTATATGAATTTTTCTACTTTCGACTACATTTGACAGTTAATTGTGGTGTTAAACAGCGAATTTAACTAATAATAATATACAATTAAACGTGATGAAACTCACGAACACGCACTCAATAATTCCGTATTAAGGAAAACACTTGAAAATGTACTTACAAAATATTACGTATTTTTATAAACTGATTAGTTGGCCTTTCCTCTCTAATGATTACAAATGAGAAAAACATTAAAAATAATTTATATTTATAATTAATTTCATGATAAAATAAATAACACTACTTATATCATGTAATGTTTTAACGTGATGTTGAATATTGATCTTTGAAGTTCATTGAACTTACTTGAAAAAAGAATTATTTTTCTGAATACAAAAAAGATAGGGGAAATCAGGTATCACAAAGTAAAGCTATTTTCCTCTCAACTGACAAACTTTCATTCCTTTTATGAGAGTACCAAATTAAACTCTTTTCCTCCAAAGTCAAAATTTAAAACAATCTTTAATTTTTTAAAATTGAAACCAAATTTCACTTTGAATGAAAATTCCTGATCTAAAATACTTTTTTAAATTATATATTTCATATTTTCTATTTCTAATTAATGTTATGTATATCAGACCCTGATGTAAGTAAATTGAAATTGGGTTAAAATTTCAATAATTTATAATAAATTAACTTACACATCTCTTCGATTCTATCCAAATGAGTTCTCTACGCTCGATCGGTCGACGAAATATTTTAAAGTAAGTTTACAACAATGGTATTAATGAGGTAAAATTCAGTTTCTAATATATCTAAAACTAGGTTAAATAGTTATATAATTAAAATAAATTGGTTATAATTCGTAAAATCCATTCTAATTAATATCATTATACCTTTGCTTTTCTAGTATAAATTGTTCATTCAACAATGAGTCTCAATCTGTAGATCCCTTATCTGTTAGTATAACACTTTCGAGTTCATTCAACTCTATCTACACTCACTCGATCTAAAATTAAAAAAGCTAATGAACCACCATTCATTTTTACTATGCATGTAGTAATATATAGTAGTGCAATTGGAGACTTGTATAATAACAACAATAATATTTTAAATAGGAGAACAAACATTTTTTAAACAAAAAAGAAGTAGTAGGCGTGAGAGGTCGGGTAACCTTAAACATGTAAAAAGATCTCAAGGGGTTCTACAGTCAATTTCCTCAAAAGTCCCCATGAGAAGTACTGAGGGAGGGCATTATTAGGAAGTTGAAAAGGGAACGAGATTCACTCGTTGTTGTCCGCTTGGCTCTCATATGACGATGAGCCTTGGCCTCCACCAGGTGAAGGTGGGCTGCTCAGATTACTGCTATTGTTCGAAGTGAGAGAATGTCTTGGGCTTCCATCCCCATTCCCATCCTAATGGGTAAACACATCCATTTAACTTTATTATTTTAAATATTTTCCATTACTAATCTACTAATCTGTCTACATTTAAAATATTTTAAAAAAATATTATTTAAATGAATGAAGCAAAAGCTTACGTCTTGATTATCTGAAGGTGATTTTTGAAAAGTTGGTCTCAGTGGCGGCGGAACCATGGGCCTTCTCGGTGGAAGTCCTGGCGGTGGACTCACACCATTGAACTGAATAGGCATTCCACCTTGATGACTCAAAGACCTTCGTGGTGGTTCGGGAAAGGGGCGTTGAGAAGGAGAAAACCGCCCTGCCGATTGCTGCAACATGCTCCGCACTCTCTGCATCCCTTGTTGGGATTGCGACCCTGGAGAATCCGCCGTCTCGAGGGTCGTGGGGAGATCCATGAGTCGCTGGATTTGAATCCCATCACCTGGACCCATATGGCTTATATGGTTGAAATTCGAAGGAGCTGAAATCATTCTCGAACGTCGATCCATGTGCCTAAATGCCCAAAATTTAAGTTAAAATAAATAATGACAAGTACAAGTTTTTTTAAAGCAGCCCGAGCTACAAAATCTAAAAGAAAAGGAGAAATGAGCAGACAAAGAGAGACAAGTTGTAAGGCATGAAAGACTGACCGAATGATTTGCTGGCTTTCCAGAAGCAGCTTCAGTTTCCTGAGACCCCAAAAACCAAAGCAATTTTGGAAATAGACCAGCAACCACTTTTAACCTTAACGAATATTTTACTTACGTTCTCGCCGCTCGAGCATTTTCCCTGACCGAAAACTTCCTTCGAGTTCTCTGCCTTAATGACTGCATGTCTGGATCAGGAATTCGAATAATGTCCCCTGTTAATATTTAACATTTCATTAGACATAATTTTATTAATCGTAGAAATGTCTAATGCTGAGACTCCAAAAATTCAATAATAAAGTTATTCGAAAAGACTAAATAATACAAAATGAAAAACAGCATACCATAGGCAACATTCGAAAAGTAGAGGATATGAGGGAGATCAGCAATACAGGCAACGTTCAATTCTCCTGTTCGACAGAGCGGCTTTGCTCGCTTGGTATTCACCGTTTGTAACCATTCCCCAGTAGACGAGTCAAAGACGTCGACATGAGTCTCGCTGTAGACGAGGAGGTTCGAGTGAGAGAACGCAACGGCGATGGGTATAGCTGGATACATGATCTCCTTGTCTCGCGACTTTCGCCCTTGGAGGTCGACGAAGACTCCGAGTGTGTTGAAGACTAGGAGGAATTCGTTATGGGGGAGTTCGATGGCACAAAGTGCATCCACCGGATTGTACGCGAGGAAACCCAACATTTGGTTATCCGGATGCACCAAGGCTAATAGAATAAATTCAGATCGTTGAAATTCGGAAATTCGCCAAAGTTAAGTTTGAGTCAAGATGTTAAGATTCATCAAATAAGAAATGAATAATACAATAAAGAAGATCGTTACATTGGGGGTGTTGATCGCCCATTAGTGAATAAATGGTGAATCCCGATTGGTATCCAATACATAGTCTCGAATCACTGAAGATGTCAAGACATTGAGCTTGAGCTGGAAGAAGAACCTCGCGTAGCCTTTTATGACGAGCCTTCGTTCGAGTTATTTCATAAATGATAACTTGGGACGTATTCTAACGAAATTAAATCATTATTTAGTAAATCATGGTTATTTGTTAATTAAAATTTAAAATTAACATGAATGGAAGGATGTGAAGGTAAGAGTTTGGCCAACCTGTCTTTTCACAGCGACACAAAGACAGTAAACAGCAGGTGGTCCAGGCCGCATAACACCAGTTGTTAAAGTGATACAGCCCTTGGTCTCTGCTACTTTGATCCATTCGACATCGTCGCCATCGAGTGCTCTGACTGGAACGAGCCGTACGTGACGTTGTTTACCGGATATCACGACGAGCAAATGTTCTTCTCCGATATATTCAATCTCATGGACTTTTTTCCCCTCTCCGACTCTCGCAATTTCTACTCGAAAATAAAATTGAACAATTTTGGTAATTTTTCTTCTGTTTAATTACAGATAAATGTTTGCATTTGGTAAAAAAAGCCCAATAATTTTAAGTAAAGAATTCACAATTCATACCGTCTCTGTCCAAGTCGACGCAGTAGAGTCCATCGTCAGTTCCAATGACTAGTCGATCTGGATCGATTATGGCACCACAAGACGCAGATTTAATGACAGTCACCGTATTATCAACGATCTCCTTCGCCCTGTACACCGTCCGATTTGGTAAATTGTTCCTCTTGAGAATCCGATGGAGTTCATTGAGGGCCACAACCCATTTAGTCTTCTCGCTCTCCGTCTCTGCCAACATTAAAGTCTGGCTCTTCAATCCAGGTGGATTCATCAATGATGTTGTGATCTATATAAATTATTGAAATAGACAAATATTAATTTCAAGTCAAGTCAGTAAACAAGTAGTGTAAATAATATCTTACCCTAAAAATACAAGGAATGTCCTTCTTGTTCGCATGTATGACGTCAGATTCTCTCACAGACGAGACTTCAAATTCTTCGTCTCTCATGTCTAGAACTTGAGAGACAAAGACGGCTGGAAGTGCGGATCTGTCTTGAGAAATGTCGTAGAGAAAGAGCTTGAAATCACAAACAACGACGTATTGCCTCATCCAGCCTTTCTTCACTCCACCCAATTTAGGAACCCGCACATAGCCTTCGTAGGCCGTCCCAATCCCACGAGTTGGATCAATACCTAATGGCCGCTTAGCTGCAAAATAAAATCTTACCGTTATAACATGCTCAATAATTAATAAATAGAAAGAAATCTGCTCAAATTGGCAAATAAAAATCATAAAATATATTAAACTACTTGCTTAATAAATTATTAAAATGAAAATGTAAAAAGATAATGTTAAGTAATAATTCGGATAAGTCAAAAGACTTGCTTTGTTCAGGAGGAACGGGGCAAATGGGCGGTACTTTGTCTCTACACCCCATGTGGCACGCGAACCCACAGACTTCACAAACGACTCCCTGACGAGTGAGGCCGATCATGAGGGAAGTGCAGTGGGAGCACTTAAGAGGAGACGAGAACGTCCGGACGAGAAACTGGTGATGACTCTTCGTTTTGTTCGACGAGAGTGAACTCGTGCTCAATGCCCCTAAACTATGCAACCCGCCGCTATGAAGTGGAACCCCGGAAGACAAATGATCCTAAACATAAATAACATTTAAAATATTACTTAAAATAACTTTTTAATGCCGACTTATTGTTAATTTGTTATGTAGATAGGCAGTCGTGAAATGTTGATTTAAAAAGATTTATGATTAAGAATTTAAGAACAGAATTGGAAACTTACCGTGCTGAGCTCAGAGAGATTCGATTTACTGCTGTTGTCCTCAACGTCCCCTTCTTCACTCTCAAGGGAACCTCGAAAGGACGACTCTTTTAAAAATGCTTCTAAAAAGGACATCTGCGAGGGCGGTCTATCTAAAACTATAAAATTCAACCAATTAGTTACAACTCCTCCACTCAATGAGGCATTACGCATTAGTTGCTCAAATGTCTTTAGTTCTAATAAAAACGACTGACCACCAACAACCAAGATTTAGTTTTCAAATATGTCATTTAAGCTCCCTGAAAGAGTCATTTAAGGTTAAGGAATGAGGTCACTCCGTTTTAGAAGTCATTAGTAGATAGGAGGATTTGAGTAGAATTAGAAGTTAGTAGGAAGAACTCAATGTTGAGTAAGTTGAATTAGGAATTAGAGAAGGAAGCGAGAAAAAAGTTTCATTACGATGGGGTGGTTTTTACCGAATCGGAAAGAGAAAGAAAAATGAAAGTGAGGAGGGAGGAGAATCACAGATAGCTTTTCATGAGAAGAAGGAAAAGACCCCAAACGCAGCTTGTGAGGCCAATAAATACCGGCATTTTGTCTGGAAAGACACCACGAACAAAATGACATTTGGGACATTGAGCATTTCTCACATTTACACATTTCCTATTCCTTATAAAGTCTTTGAAATAAAATGTATTTTTATTGGCTGTCATAATTAAATGTTAAGTACAAGGTCCATCATATTAAATGTCAAACTTTCACATGTATTTAATATAGGAATTGTGACATTTAATATGATGGACCCGGTATTCATTTATTTAAATATTACAATAAAATCAAAATGTACAAAGAAACGTTGCAAGTAATCAGAACTAAAATTAAAAAAATTACAAATAATTTTTTAACGCCAAGAAATGAAAAAAAATAATTGCGAAATCACTAAAAATAAGTAAACTTCCCAAATGTCATTCATTGTTCCTCAAAAAATTAATTAAAAAAGCGAAGAAACGAAAAAACAAGCATGTTAAATCAGAAAGAGATTGATAAAAAACATTTGAGCGAATTTTTAGTTCTGATTACAGTCAACTCATCCATAAAGTTCCATTTTATGAGTTCTTTGGCTTTCAATCGAATCTCATGCTCATTTGTAATAAGATTCTTTTTGGAAATGTTCTTGGATATAATATTTTAATTTGTAAATGAATTTTAAACTACAAATAGTAAATCAAATGCAAGGTAAGATAACAAATAATATTCTTACATCCATCGGAAGTTTCGAGTCTTTGTTGAAGGTCTTTGATTTGAGCATCTTTCCTCATGGTTTCTCTCGAGAGCAATTCGAGCCTTTGTCTAAATTCCCTTATGTCCCTACAATAGGCAAAGAATTATTATCTTTACGCGTTCACTATCAATTCTCGAGGGTGTGATGGAAGCGGAGAATTACTTTTGGGCGGCGACGAGGTCGGACCGAGTTTTACTCAGCTCTTCATTGATCGCCTGCTTCGCCTGAATCTCCGACTGAAGAGAACTTTGGAGATTCAAAAGTTCCATTTTATCCAACTTTTGACTCCTTCGATTACGCCAGTTCTTCTCCTGCACAAAACCCATAAACATGTTTAAAAGACGTTTCACAATCCATGCTTTCACATTTCCTCCTATTTACTACGAGTTATTTAGGAAAGGGTAGACTAGAAGGAAGGTTTTTATTGGTTAATAAAATGTAGAACTCAATGGTCGTCCTATAGTAGTTGGGACGAGAACAAGTAATATAACTTTGGGAAAAATCCTACGAGTACAACGACTCTTCTTGAACTTACGACAGTCGATGACGGTGGAATTCCAGCGTGCTTGAGAAACTCGAGCTCTTCGTTCATCTTACTCGCGAGAGCTTGTAAATAACTTCGGGCGTCTTTTTCATCGCTCACCCTAAAATTATGAATAAAATACATTATGAATTATGAAAATATCGATAAATTAATAGCATCGCACCAGTATCAATTATAAATTTTAAAAAAAATATATTAAAAAGCTAAGTTTAATCGACCAATTGCACATTCTAAACTATCAAAGAATCAAAATGCATTTTGAGCACAAAACAAATCATGCTATTTATTATGTTTCATTACCACTGTATGAGTTCCGTAATTTGAGACTCCCAATGAGCTATTGACTCCTTTTTGAGCCTCAAGTCTTCATACTCATCTTCGATTTGTCTTCGTTCGCACTGAAGTCTTGATATCGTCTCAGAAACCTACATTACAAGTATCAGTATTTATTTATTATAACAAGAATCAAAGGAATTCAACCGAAAGTTCGTGAGCGAATTTTTTTTAATCAATTTGGACTTTAAAGAAGGGAGCGTATGAAATTGTGTACTTTTTCAAGTTCCGTGACGAGTCTTTTATTGTCTTCAATAAGTAGTAAATTTTCCCTGTCATGAATCCGTTTCAGTTCTGAGATCGTCTCCTCGCTTTCTGCCAAATTCTCAAGTCTCAAATGATCAACTTTCTCTCGGAGCAAACTGGCTTCTTTCTGGAGTGAATCTCGGACAACTTCCGCCTCCTGAGTTTGCTCCTTCAGACTTGTCATTTCATTCATGAAACGTGTTTGAACTTGGCCAATAGTTTCTTCATGCTCCTGCTGAACTCGATCCAATTCAGCCTTCAACCTTCATTTGAATCACAAGCATATTAATATCCAATTCACCACCCTCTTTAAATTTTTAAAAGGAGATGAATGAAAAAAATGCGCAAAATACTTCGCGATTTCCTGAGAAGCCTCAGTTTGGTCGACGGTTGGAAAATCTCCAACGGAAGCCCGAGCCTTGAGTTTCCCCATTTCATCTTCAAGCTGTTTGCAATATTCCTCCGTTCGTTCTCTCAATCTTCGTTCTTTTGAACCTTCTGCCGCCGACTCATCGATCCTTGTTTCCATTTCCCTTCGAAGCTTCTCAGCTCTTCGTATGTCTTGCCGAAGATTGTCGATCTTCTGCATTGCAACTTCCAACTCCTCCTCTTTATCTCGCACTTGGCGGGAGAGCTTCTGCTTTTGCTGCCGAAAATCTCCAAGTCTAATAAAATTTATTCTCAATCACTCCTCTGAATCCTTAAAAATGAAATTTAAAAAAATCTTCATACTTATCACTGATCTCCGTATACTCAGACATGGCGAGTTCCCTTTGAGTCAAGGCATCTGAGAGTTCCTTCGCTTGAATCTTGTACTTCTCTTGAGCTTCGGCCAATTCCTACAAACATTAAACATCCATTTACTCCAAAGATTTATTTCCTCTCTCTCCAAATAAACTTTTTCTTTTTGCATTAATCCATAGTGGAACTACTCATTCTTTTAAATAGTTATTTGTTTATAATCTCATAATTGTTCATGTAAATACTATACAGATACATAATATACACAGTAGTATCAAATGCGATAGAGTACTGTTGGATGATATATATTACTTTGTTCAACTCCTCTCGTTCAAACTTGACTTGAGCGTATTTCTTCTCAAGCTCGGAATACTTGTTGTTCTCAATCCGATTGTCCTCAATTACCTCCTTTGTCCCATTACTAATTTCTTTCTGGCGGGACAAGAGATTCTCGAGCTCGCAGTTGCGCTTGGTAAGCGTATTTACTTCGTCTTGAAGCCTCCTCAACTCAGTTTTCTCCCCATGTCCGGAATTATTCTCAATGCCTGTAATTTTCAAAATCAAATTCCAATTAAAACTAATTAAACACAGTAATGAAATGACAAAAGTTTACCACTCAGTTTCTTAACGAGCTCTTGATTCTCCTTCTCAAGATTGTATATTTTTCTCTCGTAGACCCCAACATTATTCTCAACACCATTTGACTCAATTTCCTTCTCTGCGTTATTCCAAATTCCGCCCAAGTCTGACACTTTGCTGTAATTGGAAAATTAAAGTATGATTGAAAGGGAAATTATACACAATTAAGCTCAAAACTTACCTTCCAAGCGTGAAAGTAAATCCCGCAAAGGGAAGATGAAGGGCCGTAAAGATGGCATTCGTAGTTGGAGGCAGAGCATCGGACTGTCGAATGTCATTGTCATCCACGTCAAAATTAGACGTGTCAGTAGGACTTGAGACTTCGGGAATATAGGGAGCCACACCTTCACGGATATTCTCCCAGTCAATGTCAGAGAACCATGGATGATTCTAGATTAGATATAACATAAACAATTAACTAATGGATAATGCTACTATTGAGCAAAAAACTAAATAAAGCTTCAATTCACCTTGAAATCATCGAATCCATTTTGGCCAAAACGAGTCTCCGATGAGCATATGAGTTTCGTTATAAGGTCTTTCGCATCTTCTGACACTAGAACTCCATTCGCTTCAAGTGGAAAATCGAAGGAATTCTACAGAAAACACAGAAAACCTTACTGTAATATTATATAAAAATATATTCTATTTAACCCATAAAATCTTTTCTCTAAAATAGCAAAATGTGAGCTAAACTCATAACTCATATTGAGAATTAAATATAATTAAAATAAAATCAGCGAAAATTGATGTTTTCTCATTAATTTTGCGGCATTAATTTCATCCTTTCATGTCCCCTAGTTGAAGTTAAAGAAGTATTAGATTTAATTAAAAAGGAATTAAAAGAAGATGGTTTGAAGAAGAGCTCTAATGGCATTAATAAAGGAAGGAATGTGTGACGAGTGTCGTAGAAAGTAATTAGGCCCGTGAGGAATCAACACAGCTGCGGCGAACGGATCCATTTCAATTTCTCCGTGAGAATTTCGAGGGTTTCGCCCGGGTGGAGCATATAAATAGAATTCCTACCTGCTTCTTCCACCACCATCATTCCCTCTTTCCCTCATCTTCCATTCATGAGGAATTTCTGACCTTCCCTCTTCCTCCACTCGCACTCACGAGCCTCCAACAACGCCCATCCCCTTCAACCTCTGTAGACCAAAGAGATCCACATTGTTCCTTACTTTATGATTCATGATCTTCCCGTATGTTTCCACGAGGGACTCGGCGTAGAAGGGCGTTTCCCCGTAGAGCATCTCATACATGCAGACTCCCAGTGACCACCAGTCGCACTCAGGCCCATAACGCCCTTGACCGTCCTCCATTGCCTAAAATCACAATATCTCATTCTTAATCATGCTAGGACCCTTATAAGGGGAGTAGGAATGGGGGATTATAAAAGGGGAAAAGTCGGATGTGCAGCAATGAGTTGATTTACCTCTTACTAATAATCTAATCAATGAAATGCAAGATTATACAAAAAAGTGAATGTCCATTCACCTCTACTCAACCGGACATTAATGGGAATGAATTTCTGAGTAATCTGCCAATGTCATCACACTCCACCTCCACCATGAATTTATGGCATTTGATATCATAAAGATACAATTGGCAATAGCACCTTCAATAAATTTGATAATAAATTCAACTTAATAAAAACTTTTCGAAGTTACAATTCAGTTTATATTATACATTTATAATATATTATTTAAGTATCATTCAACATAGTCTTTCGTGGATGGTGATTCATGACGAATTCATTCCAAACATTATTGACCACATTTTAAAAACAATGAATAAATTAAGCTCATGAAAAAGGAGATTGAAATTAAAAATCCTGGGAACTGAAGGGATAATGAGGAATATCCATTAAATATCTAAAAAGATGATGTATGAAGGGGCCGGGCCATCCCATTAAAAATACTTCGAAATGGGTAACAGGACCAAAGTAAAGACGCCAATTTCCCCACATCGCCCATCGAATAACAGAGTTCAAACATGTGTGTGTAGGCCGACGGAGAAGAACTGCGTGGTCATACTCAACATATTTAAAAGGGAAGTGAGAAATGACGATATGCAAAGTGGAGAATTACATATTTGCGCAGCACTCAACGGTTCGTTGACGTGAGAAACTTACACGGAGTATTTCTGGAGATATGTAGTCAGGCGTCCCGACGGCCACGTTACTCTGCACCGTCCCATCCTCTTGGAGCTTGAGACAAGACCCAAAGTCCGCCAGCCGAATATGCCCGTTCGCATCCAACAACACATTGTCCGGCTTGATGTCCCGATGAACGTAATTGAGCTTATGGATCGAGTCGATGGCCAACACCATTTCACAGATGTAAAACCGAGCCATGTCCTCCGGAAGCCGATCTTCAAACTTGCTCAAGAGAGTTAAAAGGTCCCCGCCGCAGTAATAGTCCATCACCAAATACTAAAAAATGTTTTTATTTTTTAAAAAAACTTCACTTGGTTGAGCATTCATAAACGTGCAAACGGCACATGTGATACAGCCATCAGTTCTCATTATGTCATCATGGAGGTTAAAGAAGAAGAGAAGGAAAAACTTACCAGGTTCGTGTCATCCTGGAAGGCATAGTGTAGATTCGTAATCCATCTCCTATCCCCATACACGAGGACGTCCCGCTCCTCTTGGAAACACGCCGTCTCTGCTCGCTTGAGCATCTCCCATTTATTGAGAATCTTCATGGCGTACACGTTGTCAGTCTCTTTCATCTTCACAACGGCCACTTCGCCAAATGCACCTCGCCCAATCACCTTCAAGATCTCGAAGTCATCAGCGCTGAGGCGCATACCCTTCACTCCGCTCGCCACCGGCTTCACTGTTAATTCAAAAATCTTTAATTAGCCTTTTAAAACTTATAAACCAGCCTCAATGTTTTCAACTTGGTCCGCAACAATATAAACATTATTGACAAATATAAGCGTTCAAGGATAAAAAAATTAAATTGGCAATCTTGTTCTTAACACACATGGGAGATAACCAGTAAAACTGCGATTAGAAAGGGCTATTGTAATAAAAGGATAAAAAATGAGGAGGACGGAGAAGGCCAAGGGTCAACAATAACAAAGTATACATACATTCATCAATTTAAATAAATTGAGATTGTCAAAAAAGGGAGGAGGTTGAATAAAAGATTTGCAGGGCCAGGTCATCGGCTCAAGTCGGAGAAAGTTTCGATAAACTGGCGATAAAAAGGGAGTATACTTATATATATATATATAAATATGGAGCAAGAGGAAGAATGGCTCTCGTTCTACTTCTTTACTTCTTTTCAATCAATAGAAAATCATAGCATGATTAACTCCCAGCATCCTTCAACCATCCTCCTTCTTAAATACATTTTGGTTGGGTTATTTTAATAAAGAGTATTTTATAAATATAGAAAAAAGACAAGTGATCGTCCTTTATGCAAAGATTCGTCCGAAAAAACAATCACATGAACCACATCTTTAATATTATAAATAACCTAGCTATTCTGGTATAATTTCAAAACATCGTGAATAATATAAATAATGAAATGCATCAACCAACACAACTTATCAAAGCCAAAAATAAGCAGTAGCCGTAATCTCCTTGCAAATCTAGAAAATTTGCACGTTGCACTCATAAAATCACTAATTATTACTAATTATTTTAATTGTTTAAGAGAAAACATTTTTATAAAAAAATGTACAATATCTTGAGCATTTTTAGTAATGAATCTCTCATGAAGATAAATAAGTTAAGCCATCAACTCATTAAAGGTTCATAACTCGTATTAAGAACGTATAGAAACGGAGGGTTTCGCAATGCTAATCGTTAAAGATGTACATAATCCATCTAAATGATTCAACATGAATAATTTTCATTGTGTGTCCCTTCTCTTCTCCTTTTTCACTTCCCCACCCTCGCCAACTCTCAATGGAGAAACTCGAACAATAAGAAATGGTTCAACTCGCTCAACGTCACTCCCACCAATCTCCTCCATTCTTTTCGCACCTTCGCCCATCGAACACGAAATATTTACTACCAAAACTCCCCAACTCCTATCAACCAATGCTTCATTCAAGCCTTTAAGGCCATATCTTATACTTAAACGTGTCTAATAATAAGAAAAATGACGCGGATTAGCCGTCATTTCATACTGATGACTCAATAACTCATTGATGGTGAGTCCCTCTTTATTTTCACTTTATCTGGCACGAAATTTTATTTTACAGATTTTATCTTTGAAATCACTAAAACTTTAAACCTCATTCCCTTTGAACCTTTATTGAGCCGTTAAAAAGATTACAGAAATGGAGAGAGTGAAAGGAAATAAAAGCTCAAGTTTGTTATTATTGTTATTATTGCTATTAAACTTCATTGGAGTGATTGAGAGACGTTAATTGGGTGTTTGGGCAATAGGAGGCCAATTGAAGTCAACTTGACATTTAAGACATTTGACATTTGAGGCGATCAGAAGCCTTTAGGTCACCGAGTGTAAAAATATTCTAAATAGTTAATAACTATGAATGACCTTTAATACAACTACAACATGCTTTGCTAATGGCATGCCACTTCACAAATTCCTATATCCGCTTAATGTTTTGTTTATATAAACACTTGAGAATCAATTGGCAATTTGATACAAAAATAAAAGGATACTTGGAATAGCATAAAAAGTGTTTAGTGCCTATTCACCATACTTAATACATCAGAGCTTTTAATAACACTCCTTATCGTTCATTTCCGTTTCTTTATTAAAAGAAAGTCGGAGAGTCGGACGTTAAAGTGATTGAGCCATTAAGCAAGTAGCTTTTTAATCTCTTTAACATCTCAATTATCATCATAAACACCCATTTTCAAATTCCTCTCAATCGTGAACATAAATTACAATATGAGTTAAACCGCATATTAAAAAATGTTATGAGTCACAGTCGAATGGTTGATTATTCAACGTGAGCCAAAATAATATTTTGAAATGAACAGAAAAGCGTGGAATGCGCCTGAATCTCTCATATCTCACCACTATGAAGTGTAGTAAACATAAGGATTGAAGCATAAAACAAATACCTCTAACTGTGTGTAATATTCCATGTTCCTTAATACTTGTGGATGTTCGCACATCAACTTATTTAAGGTCGTAAAAGTGAGGAAAGGATGGCCAATCACGCAAGAGTGAATTAAAAATATGAAAAACTCAATTCGCACTCCCCTTTTACCTCATACACACACGAACATGGATAGAACCCCATAAATGTTCAAAATCACATTATCGCGATTGCACGGGTTCAAATCGGAATAATAATCAAATTCAACTCAATTCATAAAAGGCTAATAAATTCCTTTGCATTACATAACTTAATGCTAAATTCTTTTTCAATCTCTCTCATCGAATAAAGCTTAAAATACTCAATCATAAATTCAATTTAGTTTTAATAATATGATAGATTAATTCGAGGAAATTCGCTCTCAGGACATAATGGAAGGGTTTGTTAAAAAGGAAGTCGAAGGAGTGCAATTAAACTGTAAGAAAATTCCTCAAGAAATGATGGGAACTCATAAAGTAACTGTACAGAGTTAGAAGAGAAATGAAATGAAACCTCCATATAATACACCAAATAGTGTAATAAATTCCGACGATGCGTTTTTCTCACTATAATGTAAACTGAATGTTGTGCAGTTAGTGGTCGAGGCCGTCGGTGACTTAACAGTAGAAGGAGAGAAATTTAAGAAAACTACACCATCATGGTCTTGTATTATTAAAAACCAAATTACAAATACCAAATACAAATTAGCTCCTTCAACATAATAGACTTGATGAAAAACGAGGATTTGATGACATTAAGTGGGAACTGGAGAGATTTATATAATTTGTAATATTATTTTATTTATATGGGTGCGTGTGAGTTGTGGGTCTTGACCTGCGGTCAGTTTCACCACTTCCTATTTTGATATGAAAGATGAGGGAGATGTAAACAATGGATAATGATCGCCTTCGTCTCATCAGCCGTGACTTTTGCCCCTTGCATCCTTTACATCACATTGTAAAAAATGAGATCGAGCCCTGGCTGACTCTCCTCAGAGGCAAATGAAGTTTAACGGGAACCAAAGGCAAGTCGTGAGGGAATGAAGACGAGGAAGAGAAGAACAGACATTTACGAGGACATTTGTAAACTAAATCGAGAGTTGATGATGATCGAAAGAAGGAAAATTTACCCTTGGTGAGTTTTACAATTCAATTCATCAATTCCGAACAATTCGATTCAAAATTCGAGATTATATTTCGAAAGAAAGGAGCAAAAACTCAGATATAGCTAAACTAATAATAATAAACTTATGGAAAAGATATAAACGTACTACTCGAGCTATATAATTTCCCATAATTTGTTCGCCTATTCCGGGCATTGAATGTGTGGAATTGACGGCACTGTTAAGAGACTCAAATATTGAAAATGACGGTTTAATGTCTCATCCCGGGACTCCTGGGAGGACTATGGAAGAGAACCAAGTGTGAAAAATTGGCACGAGTCGGAGAATCCATTATAAACTCAACATTCAATTATTTGACCCGAATTCAAGGTTTGGTTCTTGAATCTTGGCAGGTTCGACCGACGGAGGATTCACGGAGCGAAATCCTACGGTGGACATGAACTGAATCCGCAATTGAGATTAACAGCCTCGTTACAATTCTTTACGACTCAAATTTCATCTCCCCCTCAGTTTTTCCCTCAAGAAGACGAATAAATTAAACTACATACATGAATGACTCCGTCTAGTACATGACACCGAAGGAGATTTAATCCATTTTTTAAAGACGCCGAAGAATTTTAAAAACATTCTCACTCAAAATGAAACTCAAACTTTGCCAATAAAGAAAACAGACAAGTCGTTTAAAATCAAAAGTAAAAATCTTAGAGGAAGATGACCAGGGAAGTTAAGGGTCAATTACCGAGTTGAATGAAATCCGAAACAGTTTTTTCTCTCCGTAACGAGGAATTGCAAACTTCGTCATAGAGGATGAGGAGAATGTCGAGCAGAGTTTCGGTCGAGAGGGCGACCCGGGAGTCAAAGGGGCCTCGGAGACAGAGCTCCTCCAGCTCCCTCAACCTCTTCTCCGCCATCCGAGCGATGACCTGTGAGGTCAAGGCGGGCAAGTAGACCTCTTGATATAAATCATGGCGGGAGTCGTCGGGGCGGGTGTGCCTCCTCCGCTGACTCCCCAGCCACTACTAGAAGTGCAAGGAGTAGAAGAGAGACGAGATCGAAGGGACCTCCACCACTCACCCCACCACGTGATCTCCCGCCTCTCCCTCAAACTCCCCATCTCATAACCTCTTTTTTAAGCCTTATCTTTCCCTATCCCTGTCTACTGTCTACATAACATGAGGATCTCTTTGGAACAAATGCAAAGTACGCAGTTTCCGCCTTCCTCTTCTTGGATGAGGTGAAAGTTGACCCCTCCGACATGCCCGGCTACCTCCTCGGTAAACTTCCGCCTTTTCAATCTCAACCTAACTGATCATCTTGGACTAAGGTTATTTTGATTTGATGTAGGGAGGCTCCTAGGCCTTCCAGCCTACAAGGAGCGGACCTCGGCCCTCGTAGTCACAGCTCAGGAGACCCTCTACAAGACAATCCTCGTTCTTCTCACCGTCACTGCCATCGTCTGGATGGCCATTTTTCTATATGCAACTTTTTATTACTCGTACATGCCAGCCATTTCGCACTCCAGACCAATACACTTTCAATACAAGTGAGTTCCATCGTTCAAGAAATTCTCAATTGTTTACATTCCTAAAATATTCATAATTAAGCTATTGGATATAAACATTCTTCACTTTAACAATTTATCTAAAAGTGTACGTTAGTAATATTTTATTTTTAATAATATAAATGACTACGAAATAGGGCTTGTGGAAGAGACAAGGGAATTTGCACATTTCCTTCAGCAAATGTGACTCTCACGAGGAATCAGAATCTTCTCATGATTGGTCAACCATACAAGATTATCATCGAGCTCGAGATGCCTGAATCAATTGGGAATCAAAATGTCGGGATGTTCATGGTATGCAGTGTTCTCAAGGACAAAGAAGGAATACTCTTAGACAAATCTTGTCGCTCAGCAATGCTACACTACAAGTCTCCCCTTCATCATCTTATTGTCACATTACTGTTCTCTCCTTTTCTAATGTCGGGCTCTTTGGAAGAAAAGCAAATTGTTACAGTGGAGCTTTTCTCTAATTTTGAAGAAGACCCGGTAAACTTTTAATTGTTCTATTTTAAATTGTATTTGAGCATTCATGTATTTGAAAAAGACATTTTCTATAATTATATTTTCTTGCAAAATTTCAGCGGCGTCCAGTGACTGAAGCATTCGTCGAAATTGAGAATCAACACGTTGACGTCTATGGAGCTCACCTGAAGATTCATGCACATTTCTCGGGACTTCGGTATATTATGTTCCATTGGCCAATACTCTCTGCTTGTATTGGCATCGTCACTAATTTATTCTTCCTCACAATCATCGCCTTCCTATCGTGGTACAAGTTTTGTACTCCCAAAGAAATTATTTACCATGCTGCCTATGACCTCAATAAGGCCAAGGACATTGAGGAACGGAGAGCACAAGCAAAACAAAAACTCATAAGAGATCGTATGTTTAATGGATTTCTGTAGTTTTAATTGATTTGCTAGCATAATGATATATTAATATTATCATTCATATTCACATAATAAAATTATTTTTCAACAATTATTTTAATTGATTTAAGGATCGAAATTACTACAAGCTCAGTCAGAAAGATCCCTATCAGCCGGCAGCTCTCGAAAAGAAGTCGTCCCAGCCATTAAACAAGATTTAGAGAAGAAATCATCAGAAGATATTTCTAAACCAAGGAGTGAAAATGAAGGAGAGAAAGAAGAGAAGTTTGAGTCTTCCTCTGAATTTGAATTGGTTGAGAAAGAAAGCAAAAGTGGGAACACTTCGTCTGATGATATTAAAACAGAGGCTGAGGAAGAAGAGGGAAATAATGATAAAGAGAACGAAGGGTTGAGAAAACGAACTCCTCTTGTTCCAATTCAATCTCAATGATTTCTCTGCTTCTTCCTCAATGAGTTCCAATTTAGTCAGTTTATTCACGAACACTCGCACTCCATGGAATGAGGAAGTGAAATCTCATAAGGACGAAACTAATTCTAAGCGCAAAAATTAATCGGATTTTTTTTGAAATTTTAATGTTTAAGTTTATAATTCAACATTTATAATTCGTAGTTCAAACATTGTTACTTGCTTCAATGCAAGTATTCTTCTCGAGGCTTCCTAAAACTGTATTAATGCATTAACTTCATAACATTTCACTTGTATTCAATTTAATTAACTATAAAAGTAAGATTATTTCTAAATACATGACATTCAGATTTATTAATTAATTTCAAGATTTCTTAATACCGAGTTAATCTTATTGATAAATAAGCCATTCTGCGAAAGACATAAAGTTCAATATTTCGTTATCCAATTTTCAGTACTTTTCACAACTATTAATTTACCTACTTAAAATATTGTTATTAGCAAACCGAAGTTGCTCATTAACTTCAAACACAATTTAACTTTAAATGTGTTGATTCACAGTACTTTAATTATTGTAGTATTATTAATCATTATCATCATTGTTGTTTTTGTAATTTTCTTCTATTTTTCATTTAATTTGTTCTTAAGTTTCCTTTGATAGGAACTTTTTATGTTGTGAGATTTATTATATATTGATTGATCGATGAAATTCAAATGCCATTTATGTACACTAGTCATATTGACGTTATATAGCTCTTGTTTATGCGATTTAAACAATGACATGAAAGTTTATTTTCTTTTTATATATAATTTTTTGTTTGATTGAATAAAGAATAATTGAATTAATGATATTTTAATGCTATTTATTTCATCTTTAATCTTAAGAAATATTATGATACTTTTATTTTATTATAAATATTAAAATTAATTTTTCGGAACTATTTACCAAGGGTCTAATTCTCGTACGCGTAAGTAACAAATCGCGTGTAACAAAGTTGTTACACTGGCAAAGAATAATATGTTTAGATGACAAAAAAATCTCAGGGTTTTAAAGTTCTCGCACGCACACACATCATTTTTTAATAAATATAAAAATCATGAACAAAAGCATCTTAAGATTGTTGAATAGATGTTAGGTGGTTAAAGTATAAAAGATTATTAACAAAGAAACAAAAGACTAAAAATAAGATTTTAATATTATTACGAAAAAATTATAATTTTCATGATTTTAATTTTTGTTTTTTAAAAAAAATATTTTTTAATTAGAAAGGCGCTCATTTACTAAGATTGAGTCGACTCGGTAGATTGTTTCATATTATATAATTATCAAAGTTATTAGTTCAATCAGTAAGTTTAGTAAATGGAACCGTTTAATGCCAATGCTCGTGGGGTGATGTGGACTCCAAGTTATTGCGCTCCTGAAGCAAGATTCTATCCTGACCATTTCTATCAACCGGCGTCTCCTGGGTATACAGGATGGGTATCCCGGTAATCCCTCGCTAAAATAATATACATTATTGATCCAACTTAATGTCAATAAAACTCACTCTCATTGATTTAATAGCCAAACCTAATCTGTCTTTCTTTCATGAACAAGATTCAAATAAAAACAACTTCGTAATATAAATTCGTGGCATAATTAGAAAATGTTAAATAGGAGGAGCATTACCTGCAATCCTGGGCCAAGGAAATACAACGAGTCCGAATGGGCTTGGACAACAAGGCAAACTTTTGATACAATTGCAGAAGAATCCGCCGTTGCTGAACATTTAGCTTCTGAAGCTACAAGAGCAACCGTTTTTGCTGATGAGGTTAACTCCATTGCAAGAGCTGAAGTAGAAGAAAGATTCAAACAACGACTAAATGATTTGAATCTCTTTCGAGATGAACTCTCAAGAAACCTTCATTCCATTTCGGATGAAGTTGATGCTCTCGGGGTGTACAGAACGAGAATTCGTCACGCTCTTGGAAATATCAATAAGCTCTATGAAGTGGATAATGAAATCATAGCTATTCGGTCAGTTTAGTCTGTTAAACTAGAATAACAATATTAAGTATCAATTTCAATTTATAATTTGAATCTTTTAGAAACTGTCGAATTGGAATTGATCTCGTTCGTGACGCTCCTGAACTTGAGTTAGAAGCTGAAATGAAGGCTGGAGTGGGAGTCAAATCAGTTCTAACAAGAGCAGGTGAAGAAGTAGAGGAGCAAATGAGAATTCTTAGAAAAACGAGGTTTCACATGGGTAATTCATTGCTTGACAAAGAATCGGCATTGAAAATTGACTGCGAAGCTTCGAAGCTACATGATCACTCCGAGCATATCAGTAAGACTTGTGAGGAAATCTGTCTAGGCCAAGAGTCGAAATACGAATCAGATATTGAATCTTGGGATTTAATTTTGACGAAGAATCGGGAGAAAGCGTATAAAGCCGTTTTAGCTGCAAGACAATTGAGAGCATCCGTCGATTCAATTTTGCGCTCAGCGTATGAAGACATTCAAAAACAAGTTTGTGAGACGAATTCGGCCTTTTTTAAAAGGATTAAGGCGTTGATTGAAGCGAAAGCTCAATTTCAGCAACATCACTTAAATGTATTTTATTTTTATAATCATTTTCCATTTTATTAGACTTGTTCATTCCAATATATTCAAATTCAAATCATTTTAAATACATCATAGTTTAAATGCTTTCATAAGTATTTTCGTTTTTTCGTTTTACAATGTTCTAATTATTGTAAATAAAAACGTTGTTTTAGGTCGGGGTTAAAATCAGTGAAATTCAATCAACAATTTGTATGCTAAGAAAAGCTTTTGAAGAAAGAGGAAGTTCAATTGCTCTTGCTGAGACGCGACTTCATTTTAGAAAACATAGACCGCATTGTGAGAATATAAGGTAAAATACTTTTCATGAATTCTTACTTTTCATCCAATACAATTAAGATAGCTCGACATAATAAGTGAAAAAGAATTTATACTAATGAGTTAAAGACGAAATATAAATCATTTAATTTTATTAGATGGTTTAAATTTGGGTTATTTTATGAATATTTGCCCATTTATTTCCTTTTTTATCAGCGATGCAGTTGAAAGAAGTTTGCTCGTGGAAGTATCCGGATTGACGGATCAACAAGCGAAATTGAATGAGAAGATCTTGCAAGCTCTGCAAGTTCTGAAGAGTCTCAACCGAACGCTACTTGAGCTCGAAGAGGCCATCAATGTGAAGACAAACTCAATTGCCATTGACGAGGCTCAAGTTATGCCCCTTCGGCAAACACTCTTCTTCACTGATTACTAGATTTCTTAATAAGCAAATTTTTATAATGTCGTATTTCGTAAAATAATGGAATTTGCAACTACAAAAAGGTAATTTAGATTATATATAATTTATTTTCATTTATCACTTTTAAATGTTCAATTAATCAAAATAAAAATTCTTGATTGTTAAATAATTAAACTAAATGTAAGAAATTAATATACAATACGTAGTAATTACTCTTATTGTTAGTTAAAGTTCTTGCCTACTAATACAATAAGACAAGTAGACAAGACATTAATTTCACTAGTAATTCAGGACAAGAAAATCTCGACCTCTCGACTTTGCCTAATATCAAGAAATTTTTTAGTTCGTAATATACAAACATTCCTTTCATATTAAAGTAATATAATAAATACACTTTTATAGACGTGTAAGTCACCAACTATTTATTCATTTAGAATTAAATTCAATCCTTTTTAAAGCGCTTTGATATCACTACATCTTATAAAAAAAGTATAATATACTTTAAACTATCTTAAAACGTTCTTTCGCTACTCAAATCTAGCTGAAATTCATTTACATACACTAAACTAATGTAAAATGTTCAGAATCTAA
>VJMY01000776.1:0-32283 GCA_009869795.1 Neelides sp. FZ-2019
TTTAAAAGCTAAAATGAGACCTAAGGTATGAGAAAAAATTTTCATTGCATACCTATTATAATATTTGGTTAGTTGGATTAAGTACTAAAAGTACTAAACAACCAAAAATAGTAATTTATGAGGACCTAAGGTCCAAAGAAATGTATTTCAATATACATAGCACATTTAACATTAGGGGGTTAATAGATTACTTTTACATACTTTTAAAATCTCAATTTTTCCAATAATATCTAGTGTAAGCTCCCAAAATCCAGACGGAGCTAAAGCTCCGTTAACTCCGTGCTGGCTACGCCACTGATGTGGAGGTCATTGTGGCTTTCATTTTGACATTTCTAATTTTCCACCTCATTTCCAATGCTTTTATGAGGAGAATGAGAGTAGGGCGGAAGAGTTTAAAAATTCTGGGCTCCGAAACTGGTTAGAATTAGGAGAGGAAGGTTATGCAAATACTAGAGGGTTGAGGGAAAAGAGAGAATGGAGTAAATAAATTGCTTTTGCACAGAAGAGCCTTTTCTTCCCTTCATTTTGATGACTTTTGGGACTCTGAGAGAGAAGAAAAGGCCATTCCGCACTCCCTCTTCGTTCCGCCCACACTCTCTACACCTCTCCATACAGATATGACCCAGGAATAATTTCCCTTGGAAGAGGAAGCAAAGGTGGAGACGACGTCAACATCCTTATGAGTCCCAAAAACAAAACTCATATCCTCAATTACTGTGCAGTGCAGAGATATGATATTCAGGGACATCCAGACAATTCAGCACATTTGTCACGGAGGAAACGGAGGAGCTTATAAACCCTGAGCTTCTTCACGTCTCAAATACTGATGAAGTCCGTGACGAAAGTCCGAGTCCCATCTCCACTTGATTGAGTTATGAAGCCAATATCTGGGGACCAGCGAGGGAATTTATCCTCGCATCCTTCAACTCCGATATACTACTGCCGAGTGTATTATTACGCATTATATGCTCATCTTTCCTCGTATAACCAGTTTAGGAATGAGAGATATTTCAAGTAAAACTCGGCACTTGGAAGCCTCGTTCCTTTCAATTCACTTCAACCATCAAATTTATCAAATATCCTCCATTTCCCTGATGTCTTCAAGAAGAAAAGAGCAGTTTGCCACTTTTAGACCAACCATCTTGTGGATCGATTTAAAACCCATTCATATAATAACTCGTCAAATTATTCAATCAATTGATTCAAATTACGAATAATTATGCAGAGATAATAAATTATTCTCTCAATTAACTTGATTATTTATCTGATTAATTGTTCATACTGCACATTATGACTAAAATATAATTTTCCTCGTTTATTACAGACACGTTTTGTTCGAGAACGGGACACTTATCGTACGCAGAGTTGAAGAAAGTGATCGTGGAAATTACAAATGCGTTGGAACTCATGACAAAGAAACCCAAATTTTTATTGCTTCTTTGAATATTCCATGTATTTATTTAAAATCATTTTAAATTAAGAAATTATATGACTAATTTAAAAAAAAGTTGTTTACAATTTTCCAGTTTTGATATAAAAATACAAAAATTCCTTTATAGTTTTGGAAGCATTGAATCGCGAGTCTCTACTTCCGACTCCAATACCACACGTTCACAAATTGGGCATGCCAGACAAAAACGACATCGAGATATTTTGTGTTCATCCTGAGGGATTCCCTCTTCCGAAAGTCTGGTGGGAAGGGCCAGGCGGAAAAAATATCCCAACCTCTGGTGGTGATGTGACCCAAGACAGTTCAACTCTCCGCATTACAAACTTCCGGTCGGAGTTGTCGGGAAATTATTCCTGTTTAGCTGGAAATGGATTTGCTCTCACCAACACATTTGTCAATCTCATCCCAACAAGTAAGAATTTTTTCACTTTCCCTTCATTTTCTTCAATTTACTATCTGTCAACTGTTGATCATTTTTAAGTAAAGTTTTGCTATTTAAAGATTTAAACTATTTAACTGTTGAAATTTTGAAATGTTTGAGTAATGAGCGTTTTAGTGGGGACGTAACCAGTATTTAATTTCCTCGTTTGTAAAGTATTCTATAGGGGGTAGAAGGGGGCTTAAGTGGGCTTTGAAATCAGAGGGAGTCGTTTTCTCTCCCCAGAGTAATTTTTCGCCCTGGTGCCATTAAATATCATCGGCGGGCATATCCGTCTCTGATAGTGATCTTAGGGAGGGAGAAGTGGAGGGAGGGAGGTGGGCATTTGCAGATTGAACTTTTCATTGAGGCTCTCCGAGGGAGTAAATCCGGGAAGGCTGTAAAAGCGAGAGGGGAGATGATAATAAAAATAAATGATTCTCAACAGCCGCACCCACCATCTTCGGTCACCCGTTGGGGACGATTGCTGAGGAGGGCGAGGGAGTTTCTTTCGCTTGCCTCTTCCGCGGCTCTCCGCTCCCCATCAGCGAGATGAAGTGGCTCAAAGGACGAGTGGCCATTCAGGTCCCCAAGACGTCGCCGGATGGTCGGCCGCCGCGTGTTCAACTCCACCCGCATAACGGGTCCGTTGTGATCAACCCCGTCCAGTTGACAGATGCTGGAGACTACACGTGCGAAATAATGACTCCAGGCTTTCCCCCCGTCCGCTCTCAGCCAGCTCAGCTCTTCGTGACAGGTAGGATGGAGTTGAGGAATTTCCGAATTCCCTCTCAAGAAGTCTCAAGAGCATTCTCTTTACGTGCTTCCCAAGGAACTTCGCTCCTCGCGGAATTTGTATTTTCAATGAAACAAGGGGAGAATTCCTTGTGTGGAGAATAAGAGCTCACTTCAATGCTCCTCATGTAATTCAATGAGATGTACTCCTTCGCCTTACATTTCCTTCTTCTCCTTACACAGAGACTCTCAAGTTCCGACCAAAGCCAATTGACCGGAAGTTAGAGCTCGGCTCCACATCAAAAATTCCTTGCAAGGCTCAAGGCGCCCCACCGCCCGTTGTCAAATGGGTGAAGGTGAAAGATGGACTCGCGTTCTTCAATTGGCCCTCGCATATTCAAGACCTCGATGGAACTCTGTATTTTCAAAAAGTGGAAAATTCGGATAAAGTGAGCTTTCCTATTAAAATCCAACTGTTTGTCATTACACGAATTTCTACTTTTACTCTATTTTCAGAAAACGATTATTTCAATTTATATTCTAAAGTATTGCTTTCTACATTTGATTACAGGGGGAATACACATGTGTTGCCACGAATCAGAAAGGAATCATCAATACAACTATTAACGTTGACGTTATAGGTTAAAAATAAGCCTTATAAACTAATTACAATAAATTATTTTATGAATTATTATCCCAAACCTTTAAAGTTCAATTTGATGAGAGAAAGATAATAAAATCTATTGAATAAGATTATTAATTAGTAAAACAAGTAAGTGTATTAAACTCGGAGAGCCAAAACAAAAAGGGTTAAGGAAATCACTTATATGCCCTAACGTTTAATTGAAGACTAAAAACTTGGCTTTTATGTTGAAATAATTGTTTTTTCATTTTGTATAGTAACGCCGAAGTTTTTAGTCATACCGAAGAATTTAACAGAAGCAATGGAAGGTGAAACCCTAATGATTCACTGCAAAGCAATTGGAGATCCAAATCCAACCATCCAATGGGACAAGAATTTGAATATGAATGGATTTGATCACAAGAGGCAATTTTTCAATATTTAAATCAATATTATACGACAAATGCAAAGTGTCTAAATTAAAATTGGCAATTTAATGAAATTATGAATAATTTAGATTTCAAGTATTAGAAAATGGAACTTTGCTAATTAGAGGCGTAACACGGGAAGATACAGGGCAATACGGCTGTACTGCTGGAAATTCCGTTGGTTTAATCAGATCTGAAGTGAAACTCTTGGTTAAAAGTAATTAATTTTTAATGAATCAAATTAGTAACTGATGTCGCCTTTCATTTCTAACTAAATTATTAATTTTGCTTTTGAACTTCAGCAAATGAACATTATATATTTGAGACGCCGGATGATGGTAGCGTGATGACACGTACGGTGTCAATTACTCTCAGCGTCGCCGCCGGCTACATGTTCCTCGTCATTGGTCTCATGCTCTGGTGCAGGTTCAGACAGCTTCGACGAAAGCAAGAATATCTCGCAGAAAGTAATTTCCCCTAAGTGACTTCTCTTGATTGCCATCCAATAATTTTCCGATTCTTCCTCTTATACTTGCTTCTCCTTCTACACAGTTCGCCACGAGAACGGAGACGCCGAGATGAAAGATGCCAATCCAATTTCCAACGGGAATGGTCCGCTCCTCGTCCCCATTGCAAATGGCCATTCAAAGAAGAGGGAGAGCGGACGGTAAGAGAGAGAGAAAACTAATTGAATAAAAAAGAGGGGAATTAGGATGAGTCGAACGTAGAAATTGATCCAATTAATTCATCGTCCAGGGAGAGCGTGAAGAGCGACGGAGAGGCTGGCAAATCCCTCCACTCATCTAACGGGAAACTCGCCTCTGCGACAGCTTCCGTTGCAAGCCATAAGAGCGGACTTTCTTCGCAATCCAAAAAGTCTATGTATGATAAGATTTCCTTCCCAAGACACGATCTCCAGTTTGTCATGCTACTTGGTAATTCAGCATATTGCTTTCATTTTTTCTTCTTTTAATTCACATTCCACAATGATAAGGAGCAAACACGTAAAAGTATTGTGTTCTTATTAAAAGCTTTATTAATCTTCGTCGCGTGTGATTTGATATTAGGACATGGAGAATTCGGAGAAGTCTTTTTAGCTAAAACTAAAAAATCAAATACGGAAAATGGAGAAGAGAGTCTCGTCATGGTCAAGTCTTTACAAACAAGAGAGGAATCCGCACTTTTCGAATACAAGAGGGAAATCGACATGTATTATAAGCTAAGTCATGAAAATGTGAGCAAACTTGTGAGACTTTGCCGAGAAATGGATCCTCATTACATGATTATGGATTATAGTGATTGGGTAAGCTAAAAAAAGTTTTTTTTAGCTTAAAAACCTAATTTTCGAGTGCTTTATTGATTTATTTAATTTTAGGGAGATTTGAAACAGTTTCTTCTTGCGACAAGAAAAGATAGCCAAAGAAACGTTCCAAAACCGCCACCTCTCACGATATCACAAATCATACAAGTTATAACACAGGTAATAATCCATTTTATTAATGTTATAAAATTTAATTAAATCAACACACTTATTATTTTTGAAATATATTAAACAGACCATCCAAATTTATTTAAAGTATCATCCAAATTATTAAAAGTCCCATCCAAAAATATCTTTATGCCATCCAAATAAAATGAAAATATGCTACTATTCATAAACCTTAACTCCGTTCGTTTTACTTAGAACAAATTATTTAAATATTAATTTTACTTTAAAGTTCAGAGTGCCAGATAAAACGAATGGCTTTAAGGTATTTTATACTGTGAGTTCCCGCCTGCAGTTTATTAAGTTTAATTAGAATCAGGAAGTTATTTAAAAAAAATTGAGGTGAGCATTTTGTATAGAATTGAATGGAATATAAATAAAACGGGCCATCCAAAATTTAAGTATAACATTTTCCAATTATAAATAATTCAAGTTATTTACTAAAATTAATTATTTTTGGTTGAGGTTTTCCTTTTATTTGGATGACATAAAAGTATTTTTGGATGGGACTCTTAATAATCTTTGAATTAAATCATATGGATAATACTTTAAATAAATTTAAATGGCCTGTTTAATACATACCTTATTATTATTTAGGCTTTATTAATTATATAATTATTATATAATTAATTTTTAATAATTAATTAATATGTGCATAGGTGACGATTGGGATGGAACATTTGTCAAATCATAGGTTTGTTCACAAAGATCTTGCAACAAGGAATTGCTTGATTTCATCAGGCCTAAGAATCCAAGTTTCAAATCCGTGTTTATCAAAAGACACATACTCCAGTGAATACTACAAATACAAGAACAGGGTTTGTAAAACTTAAAATTATTGACAAATCAACGAAAAACTATAACTTGTGATTTTTATTAATAAATTCATTTAAAATGTATAAATAAGCGATATTTAAATATTGAATATACATTTAGGTGGTTCCAATTCGATGGCTTCCATATGAAGCAGCCATCGAGGATGATTTTTCTACAAAGTCAGACGTTTGGGCTTGGGCAGTTTTAGTATGGGAAGTGATCTCACAAGCTGGGATTCCTTTCCATAGCACTTCAAATGAAGACGTCGCTGAATCTCTAGAAAAGAAAGAAAACAAGTGGGAAAAGATCGTGTTTGACCCAAATGTACCAAAGAATCTTCAAGTCCTTCTCTCACAATGTTGGGACCCATGTCCTACAAATCGCCCTTCTTTCTCTACAATTGCCATTCAACTCGCTGACATTATTTGAGTTTTTTTCTTCTTGATCGCATTTTTACATGTTCCGCACATAATTTATAGTTTGATGTATTAAAACTCTTTACCTTGAATATTTAATTGGGTGATCTTATCATAATGTAAATTTTTATTGTACATTTAATATTAGGTATATAAAATACATACGTTCTCTTTATCCTATAATACCTTTTAATAATCTGTAAAAATGTAACATTTGCCAATATTAAGCATGAATAATGTAAACCGAAGTCTCAATAGACTATTTAGCTAGTATTTATTGTAAGGAGACAAAGGAAATCTCAATTTGATTTAAGTTTTGACCATTTTTCTCAATTCTAGACTTAACTATTCACCAACTCCTGACTTCTTATGCATAAGTTCTTTTATAAATAAATTTTGTCTCGCCTTACGATATTTATATAAAGAGCTGAAAGACGAGAGGAAAAGTTAGAACCTTCGTGATATCCTCCTTTTTACTCATCTTTATTTTTTGCAAACTCGCGAACTCGAGTTACTTCTTCCTCTTTCAATGCACTTTATTACCTTTTTTGGCAATGATCCATATGCACCTCAAAGATATTTCAAATTTCAAAGAATTTCTTGAAGAAAACGCCCAAGGTTCCTCCCAGCATTTCTTATTCAAAATAGCAGCATAAATTAGAAATAATGCGGAATCTTTCCCCAAAGTTACTCTTCAATTCTCTTGAAAAGTAGACTGAAAAAGGCCAACGGTAGTTCACTTTACTTCAATTTATTCTTTTTTATTTCAAGCCAAATAGATCTGTAGGTCAAATTACGTTTAGCTATGGGAATGTGAAATCCATCGTGTACAAAATAATAAAAATTGATGTAAATTTTTAAATAAATATAGAAGTATTTATGCATACCTAAATAAGCATTTATAATAATGCTTATAATATAATATTTAACATAATATTTATTCTCTTCTTATTGTTTTTCTACCTTATTCAATAATCAAATTTTCTGCTGAAAGTCCATAATATAGTAAAACTATATTTGCAATGAAAGCAAGTAGTTCTTCGACCTAATTCAAATACTGATTAATACTACTGTAATAATGTATGGGTTCGCAAAAACCTCGTATCGTACAATGTAACAATGTCATAAACATAAACTTAAAAAATTCAAATTGTATTTCTAATTTCAATTAATAGCGCTATCAAAGAACTAACCTTAAATGAAAGGATAGATGTTTTATTAAAGTTTTACAAATAATTTCGGGCATATTTATACTTATGTAACATCTAAAGCACGTCTCTAGCTTTGAACTAATATTTTTACGATGTGAGATGCAATTGGTATAAAATAATTATAAATTCAGCTTCGGTAGGTTTCGTACTTGACAAGACTACAATGTTGAATAATGTTCTATGATGTATAACATTCACGAATCAATTATATACAATTAATATAAATAAGTAGTAAGTTTTGTACTTCATGTCATATTTTAAACAATTGAATTTATACGTAAAACTGTTTCTAAAAAACAAAGTTTTTACTTCGTGTTCGTTCGATCGATAAGGCTTACTCGATACTTTTAAAAGTTAAAAGTTAAATTTAAACAATTTTATAAACATTATGTAAGTAATATATTCTATACTGAAAGTATAAATGAGCAGGTATGTAATATGGTCCTACCGGTACATTCATAAGAATAACATTATGTATGATATTCAACTCAAAAGTATGATAATATTATAATTACGTGTAATTATTCATTATTCATTCACTAATCTATTTGAACAAGAAATGTTTATAATACGAAACTTGTTATCCACTTGTCACACTCTCTAAAATTAACGAAATAAACGACATGAAAAGTTGGAAAAAGTTGAAGATTCACAAAGTTCTTCCATCAGAATGAACTAATATTCACAAAAAGCTATCGATCTTGAACGAAGTTCAATGCATTATATTATTATAGTCACAACTCGCCCCCCCTCACATCCGCCGACAGCTAGAAACCCCAAATTTCCATGAATGGCCCACGTTCCTCTTTTGTTCTAGAGTAATGGGTCAATGGATTGAATGGTAATGAAAGCATCTGCTCTCGCTTGCTTCCCAACACTCCCAAAGAATACATTAGCCCATTTATATAAAAGCTCAAGCGACGATTTCAATTTTGACATCTTCGAGTTGGAATTGTTTTCGTAAATTATTGTTCACAAACCTTCAAAATCATTTTGCCTCCCATTCTACCAATAAATTAAAAATGAAGAATTGCCTTTTCCTCATTTTAATAATGAATCTAATTCATTTATACTCTGCTCAATATTTCAGTCCGAACATGGACGACCAGTCCTATTTAGACGCCCTAAAAAGTGACATTGAAGGAGACGTCGAAATTGCCAGGAGTGAATTGAAAGAACAAGCAGCGATTGTTCAACTCGCGACGAAAAATTATCTCGGGGCAAAATTGAAGGAAAATATGTTTAAAGCACTTCGCCTTATGGCTGAAAGGGAGCTTCATATTCCTTCAAATGTCGAGCAGTTTGACGACGAAGAAGAGGAGGAGGACGAAGAAGACGGAGAAGGTGAGAGTGCAGGTGCCGTGGAGGGAACAACGAGAAAATTTCTCCTTCCCCAAGTTTTCAACATTCTCAAGCTCTTTTCTGGAGGAAAAGTGACGTCTGGCCCTGGAGCTGAACCTGCTGCTGCTGTTGCAGGAGCCCAAGGGGCTGCAGGAGCAGCTGGAGCCATCGTTGCAGCCGCTGGAACTCCAAAGGATCTTTTAAATTTCACATCAATCGTTGATCCAGCCGAGAGTCTCTTGAACAAACCTCTTGAGTCTCAATTCCTTGGAATCTTGGAAATCATGTTGAGCAACAGCACGAGTGATACGCCGGTCAAGATGGGGAAATACACTGTGAAGACGAGGAGCGGAAGAGCAGGAACCACCGAATCTGCAAGCGGATTTGAAAAAGATGAAACCACCAAGAGGACGATCCTTTTCCAAGGGCTCAGCACGCGAGTTGAGAATTTTTTCCCTGAATTAATTAAGCTCATGCCGGATATCTTTGAAGGGGCAAGAGAAGGATATAAACTGTACAAAGTTTTTGCAAGCGTGTTCACAGAAACGTTTGACATTTAAATCTTCTGGTATAGTCATTAGACCTTCAAATACAAATTATGATTAATTACATATGTTATTTCATTTATATTTTACGAGTCGATTAGCTAATTAAATTAAAATACCATTGAGTGTTTGCGAGTGTAAATAAAAATGACAAATTTTCAACAATTTAGACTTCAATTGCCAATTAATTGACCTAATAAATCAAAAGAAATTCACAGATCAAATAAGTTAAATGAGGAAAATCAAAATGGGTGCATTATGCTATTGACTAAGAAGAATATTACAGATATTAACCTTTATTTATTATACGTCTTGATTTTCTAATGGTTAACACATACATTTGTAAATCAGAATTAAATTGCCCATAATTCTTTTAAATGATCTCAACGAATCCATTTATTTCGATCTTTTTGAACAACTTCATTTCACATCTTCTCTTTAAACTGCCTTACCAGTTAATTCATGAATGATCGGTTTTCAGTTCATATGCTGAAAGAGTTGAATCCTTGAATGTAAGCATGTGAGTAAATTAACCATGCACATAGGAAAAACGTAACATCTCACATCATTTCACTCATTTGACGCATACTAATGAATTCAAATTCCATTTCAAATTCAAGCTTAAATTATGTTCGAGTTTAATGCTCTTCGACTTAATTAAAAATAACTGCCTACATTATGTCCATCGCAGCATAATCCAAGTATACTGAGACTTCTTGAGATTTAGCAGCAGCATAATAAAACATAATTTTTGAACATGCCATATGGAGTTTTATAGCTATTGGGAGGAAATGGAATAAAGGAGTGACTGAATATAGAATATATACACTTTTCCTTGGGAAATTCGTTTGAATATATCGATATGAAAGGAATGAGGAATATGAGGAAGGATTGAAGAATTCCTTAATGCTTTTTTCTATTCATCCTTTCATCACTAGTAAAAGAAGATGACAAAGGGAAAAAATTTAATTTACAACTGCGGAGTGATTTCTAAATGGAGAGGCGTTGAAATCCTGTAGGAAGAAACTTTCAACTTTTCTTTTCCCTATATTTCACACTTTGACGTTTTGGAGTTTCTTGCACGTAAGGACAGATAAGATATAGCTTTCTCACACTTTGCCTTTTGCTTTTGGAACAACAATAATTTACTATTAAAAAGTTTAGTGGAAAGGGTAAATACACATGCAAGGGTTTAAAGCAAATCCTCATTCTCAATGAATGATTTGAATCCTTTGTCTAATTTCCAACTTTGGAAGTTTCTTTGTCATGAAAGGAAAAAACTTTTTAAACAAGGCGAAAAAACGGAAAACCTTGAACTTAATTTTACTTCATAAGACAAAGACCACAAATGTTTATATAGTTCGAAGAAATTAATGGGGTTGAATGAACAAAGAATTCGAGCGTGCGACGACGTTTCAAGGTTTCTCTACAAGAATTCCATTTATGAAGACTTTCCCTCTAAATTTCTGAATTTGGAAGTCATAATAAAAGAAGGAATCTTAACTGAATTTCCAACCCGATCAACTCGGAATCAAAATTCGCTCCTTCAATTTTCAATTGACGATTAATCAACGACCATCCATTGGAAAAAGAAAGGAAGTTTTTCAAATTGTTAAATTCATCACAAAAAGATTGAATCTAACGATAGAGTTAGTCTTTCACTCTTTGATTGAGAGAACTCAACTGCTCAATATTAAAGGATAAAGTTAAGACGTGATAGGAATCGTTACGGTTTTTTTACCTTAGCTTTCATCCATTTCCAATAATATGAAGAAGCAAAAGATCGCATTTCTTCTAACAGCATCATGACTCGACTTTAGAATTCAATTTAACATTTTTTTAAATTGCTGACTTCTTACGTGCCTTGTACATTGTTACTACAAGATTGCTGATTCCAGTTATTGCAATCTAGGTATTACAAAAAGCTAAAAAAGGAAACATAGGTGCTGTGAATTTATTTAATAGATTTTTCTCAGTTATTTATATAGATATTTCTTGGATTTTTACAATGTTTTCTTCTACTCACAAAAGGGTTGCAATTAATCTTATTTAAAGAATAAATCTTGTCTTCATTAATAAACATGGAATTGAAATTGGCTGAACGGTGAATGAATTTCTTTTAATTCGAGCTTGTGTAAATGATAACTATTTCTATTTGATCTTTGTCAAGTTTTTTGTACGAACTTTTTGATTTCCAATTTATTTTCCAATTTCCTTCAGAGCTTCAAGTAACATAAAAATTCATATAGAGTCTCTCATCTCGAGTTTCAACATGACAAGGATTCCACGCATCACATCTACTTCTCAGAAGATCAATATGAGAATAGATCCAAAGCTTAGGCTCTCAAGTTTAAAAATGAAGTTGACATTAAACAAACTTTGACTGTCACGCCTACTTGTATAGTTATTTTATTGGCAAAGTATTAAGCCCCACAGAAATCTTGAAACCGATGCTGTTTGAGTCTAATAGTCATTTAAATTGACTTTGACGTTATTTGAGATTTATCCCATCAAGTTTGCACGAATGTTTGTACTATGTACCTTGTAAGCCCTTGTACCTCTAAGCGAATTTGACAGAGAATAATGAAAGTCAAATGGAATGTGAATATAAGATCTATATGATGGATATATAAGAAAACGATTGAGAAGCCATTCAATAAATACGGATCAAGCGGAGGTTAAAGAGAATCAGTTTTACCCTGAACATCTGGAAGGCTGTGTGTGAGAAGCTTGTCTTTTATAAACTCCCATTACAAGTTTCAAGAGAAGATGAGTGGAGGAGGTTTTGAGATGGAAGTTCTACAGGGCTTTTGAGAACTCTCCTCTTTTCTCGCGATACAACTCCATCAAAGTCAGTTGGAATGGAAGAAGAATCAAGGGAGAACTTCTCTTATAAACTTCCCCAATTTCCATCTTTACTTCGAACTCAAGAACCCGTGTCTTATTACTTCAAATTAAATGAATTTATAAGCAATATTTACTACTGATAGGATAGGGTCTTTATTTGCTTCTCAACTTGAGATTTCTGAGAATTACATGCTTATCATTATCATCATTACTTCCACACTTGAAGATATGAATTAGCTGAACTCAACAAAGTTTCGTAAGGACGAATATTTATTCATTTAAATTTTAAAACAAGACATTTATCATTTGATTTATCATAATTTCCTAATCTAAACACATAAATATATATTAGAATATGAGTCTGAACTTTCAGGGTTTGAATCTTTTTCAAATTACCTTTTTGTTTCACATTTAAACCCAAAAGTTGAATCAAAAAGAGAATAAATCATAATTTGTATTTCTCTCACGTATTTATAGTCTTAAGACAAGTATTATAAGTCGTCTTTGACCTTATACTAGATACAATTTTATTTCATATTATTTCTTATTGTAATACTTACATTAATACATGGTATTTATACTTATCAAATATTGTTACATTAAAATTACCTCTAGTATGCAAAGTAAGCATGCATAAATAAAAATAGAAGGCTTTTGCGTAAGGGTATCATTTTAAGAAACATGAACGAGTAGATGTCATATTACATAGAATGATTTACTTTGATATAACATTGTTTTGATTTGATACATGATATCAAATCTCACTCAGATCAATCCAATGTTGTAAATTCGTTTAAAGTCGATTAAATGAAGAATTTTGAAACTTGCCGTATTCAAGCTTCAGAAACTAATTTTGACTGGAAACTTAATAACCGGAATTGGAAACTTAATTAAACAATTTGAAAACAAACTTTAAATATTTGTAAAACAAACAGTCGTGATTTTATACCCAAATAACTAAAGCGTAAATAGCATACTTACGTAATATCATGTATTTATTTGTATTTAGTACCCTACAATATGCATGTATATTCATTAGCTATTAGGCTACCTCGAAATTAATGGAAGACTAAAAGGAGAATATACATATTTAATCAAACTAGTTCACTTTTAATAACATGTCTATCCGTATAATCAAACAAAATTATTTGGACATAATTTTTCTGAAAGTCCGTTTTAATTTTTCGAATAAATAATTAAAATAGAAAATAAAGCCAAGACGCACAAAAATCTTGAGCGAATAGTAAATTTTTCTCATATAGATACATGCTTATCGGCCATTATCTTTAGAAAAAAATTAATTTTCTTATTCTAATCTAATGTATTTAAAAAAGGAAAATACACAAAAGCACATAATTTGCTTTTAATAATCGTATTAATAAAGTAAAAAATTAGACATCTTAAGAGAATTAAAGCCCTCCAGGGAATCTGGAATATTCTGTAATATCTCGGAAGATGAAGGGCATAAGAGGAAAATGAACTCGCGTCGTGGAAGATTTATTTGTGTAGGTTAAAATGGGGCTTGGTGAAGAAGGATGAACTCAGCATGAGCTGAGGGGGGAAAAGATGATCACATAGGCGAAGCTCCAGTTGGAAACCTCATAAATCCAAAACACACACACATCCTCTCCATCGCTCAAATGCAATTTCGAAACTACCAAATTCGAAATACTGCCAATTTGCAAAACAAGTTCCACACCATTCAAATTTCTCATCGGAGTCCACAGGCTGGGATAATTTGTTTTTAATACCCTCATCTCTCCGCTGCGTCTTATCTCACTAGTACTTGTAAATGGTGTAAAATTGAACATTCATGCGATCCAACAAATCATTCATTCAAAACAAGTCAATAAGTAATTTATTTAGTGAATAAACCTTCACCCTCAAAACTATCTTTTTGTCAATTACGCATCTTTATATCTTTACCATATTCACGCGTATTTTGAAAAGAAGATATTTAATAACTTTTCTATACTTTAATATATGTTTATTTAATATTTAATTACGCTTCCACATCTTGATAATTTCATTATAAATCTTTATTAAGAACTTATTAAATTTAAAAGCTTGTATTTGAACCACTGGTACTAAAAAAAATTTAGTAATTTCTAGCTTTTGTTACCAAGCTTTATAAAACCAACTTAATGAATAAAAAAATCAATAGGAAAGTTGAACTCGATGAAAGATTCTTGTTGCTTGAAGAGTTTTGTTTAAGCGACAACTCGTTTCCCCTTTGCGCTTGAATTGGCGAGAGTTTACAAATTTCCGCGATCAGTCCCAAGAATAGTTGATAGGCTTGGCGAGATTGATTTTATTTATCGGATCGTACGGAGGAAATTTCCCGTTTCCTTGAACTGCATAAATAAGGATGCACACGTCATGTGTGTAAATTGTGGATTTTATTCCCATCCTAAAATAGAGCGAGTATCGTAGTGATGTTATATGAATAGTTTCAAAGCTCAACAGACTTGAGCTCAGGCACGGGCGAGATATTTAGAAGAATTCGGGGAGCAGATGATTCCCCGTCTCATGATTCCTTATCTTTCCCTCCGCCACATCAATCAAAAGTTAATGAGCCCCTATTCCGACCCAAAAAGGCAATTGCGAGAAAAGGCTACAGTCAGAATTTCTAATTAAAAATTAACTCCAGGATCCGGAACCCACAATTTCATTTAGAAGAATGGCTGTTGAGGTCACAATGGGCGGAGAAAACACATATATTTATTCTCTCTGCCTTCTTTTACCAACAAGGAGGAAAGTGGTTGAATGAGGATATGGGACACAGTTTAGTAGAGTGAATTTTCATTAAGTAGCTGATGTGAGGGATGTGTATGTCGTTCTGCTCCACTTCCTAATCTCACAATTGGCAGTGAATCATTTTGAGTTATGAATATTCATAGGGGTTTTTGGGGGGATGGGAAAATTGGGAGAAATGTGCGGGTTCTGATTTTCATTCATTGATATAATTAATAACACAAAGGTTCACCATTTCATTGTAAACATTAGATACAAAATTATTATTGATGATTAATTTGTTAAGCTAATATTTGAAATATAGCTTGTGCAATTTACGACTCTATACTCCTGAAGTCAATTTTCAATATTTAATAATTCAATATTATATTATACTTATATTTATATTTATTTTATTTTACTACCTATATTTTTTCAAGGCGAAAAATGAAATTGTTTCTCTTTTACAAACATTGTTTTTTTTCTGACAATTGAGAATCTTCCTTTCTCTTGGAATTAAGCCGTTTATTTAAATATGATTTTTGCGAGCAGATGCGAGGCATTTTCATCGTTTCCTTTTATCTTTTATTCCCAAACATACATAAACTCAATATATGATATTATAGTATGATCTTACAAAGAAAAATTTATTAAACCTCTACCTAGTTACTATTTGGAAGATATGATGAATATAATTCACAATAGAATACACCACGTTCGTGTACAATTATTATTATAGTCAGGCTGTAGGAAATTTGATGACAGCTTTGATTTCACACATATCCGAGTGTGACGGACGATAAATTGAGATTAGGATGGGAAACCACACTTTATCTTCTTCACACTTTCCCTGTCTGACCCCGCAGCTTTTACGGGGAATTTAATTAATTTCTCCTTTACTTTCGAGCTTCTCTTATTTTGATGGACACGGCGTGACAGTTTAAGAGACTAATGGAATTTGATAAAAGATCAATTGAACTTTCACTCATCCCCCCATGTTGGTTCCAGAAAATGTGTTCGAATCAAGATAAAGAAATCAATTACCATTGTCATTACCAAAAGACCTTTTAAAACATACACTTTATCTCTAACTAACAATATTTAATTAAAATATTGTTTTTATTAAGTTAAATAAATGAGTCATTTAATAAATAGCTCATGCTGTAATAGTTAGCGCTGTTAAGAATTGTAATGCTATTACAAGCTGCGATTTTAGATAAATATTTATGCTTTGTTAACAAGAATATTCATTTCCTTTATTAGTCAAACTCCAAAGGAGCTTTTGAATAAAGAAATATAGTTGAACATCTTGGTATTTTATACAGTGAAGTAACGCAATATTATCAAATTTGAATTTTCAAATTCAAATTGGATTTAACCATAGGGAACTTGGAATTGAAAACTTACTCTTTGCCCTTTTCTTTCATTTCGTTATCTTCAAATCTAATATTGCGCAAAACGGATTAATTATTAAATCTAAAATGAAGACATACTTGCGTTAAAAGTTCACAAAAAGTTTTTCTGTGCTCGCTGCTCCTAATGCCCTTTAGGCATTCAATCCAAAATACTAAACTCTTATAAATATCAGTGTCAAACGTAACCTACAATAAATAGCCCTACACAAAATAAAAGTGCATATAGGAAAAATGTACTGTAAAAAGTTTTGAGGAAAGGGACAAATAGAGTTTACTTTACTATAAATTGACTATATACAAGCGAATATAGCATATGTTTAGAAATTTTTCAAACAGACGGATAAAGGGATAAAGCGTATATGAACCACACCTATTGCAAACTAACAAAATTTCGAATTTTAGAAATCAAATTGAGTTGAGCATGACAAGCATGAGACATTTCATGTCGAGAGGCTGGGAATCTCTTTTGCTCCTATATACATACTTACATAATGTAGTGGGTCTTGTATTATGTAAGTTGTAAGTTTGAATGTAGAGGAAAGCTGAGGGAATGTAAGAGAGTTTTGAGTCATGTATGGAAGGGATTAGGAGTAACCAAGCGAAAAGGAAGAGAGACAGTCGTAAAGTTGATTAGATTATAGGGAAATCAAATGGGTGGAAAAAGGGTCCAGCAATGGGAAGGCGGGTCATATTCAATTAATATTCCGCTCCGAGAAGCTCAAGTGGGACTTGTAGTGGAATTTGAGGATATTTGAGTGAGATTATTTGAGGTTTCACTTGAGTCAGAGGATTATTTTTCCCTTGGCCCAGCTGAATAAAAGCTTTTTCTCGTCCCTTCCTTTCCTATTCATTGAGAGGAAGCATTAATGTGTCTATCGGATTTTCTTTAGAGGAAGTTCTTCAGATCAGACGACATATCGTCTTCCTTCCTCACTCTCACTTTTTACCCTTCCAAGTCCAGACTGGTTCAGACTGCTCAGAATCTTCTCATTTCACCACACAGCCAGATTTTTGGCCACAAATCAAATTCCAAACGAAAAGATACATTTTTTCAACTTCCTCGTCTTCGCATCAATAATAAGAGAAAGAGAGGAATTGCCTTTATAAAAATTTTTATCTCAATTTTTCTTCCACTTTGTACATCTTGAAATGAAAAAGTAAATAAACCTGAAAAAACCCGCTCGAACTCTTGAATACGAGTTATATCTCAACTTAAAGAAAAGCAAGGTTTAAGCTAGGACTTTCTAAGCTTGGTATTTAGAAAAAATGATATCCATCAAGAGAAAAGCGTCGTAAAATTAAATCTATTTGTTCCAAGCTGCGATTCGGTTCCACACGGTTGTCCTCCAGTTTTTTGAGTTTGCGAGAGCGGAATCCTCCTTTCCAGATGCCCCTTTACGACATAACTATTTATGTGGAGTGGGATGAAGAGCGGATAATTTTGGGAGCTCATCCGGAGGTTCTTCTTTTCTCTCCCTCTTATCCTTCTTATCTGATAGGAGAGGCATCAAATATGCCAATTATCCAAATTTATTCCATCCACATTCCTCAGCTCCAAAATCTGAGAATCTTAAGAGTCTCCTTTGGCGGCTCATTTCTCTTTCTCAGCATTCATTAGAATAAGAAGAAGATATTATATTCTCTTCTGAGTATTCATCTGGTTGGGTTGTTCGGAGTGAGTGGGAGAAGTTAGTTAGTTAGTGGTAAACTGAGCAAGCGAACAAGGGAAATCCCACACACAATAATAAGTATTTATTTACAAGCTATTATCGCAAGCTATCTAGTCGCATTTTCCTTAACTCTGAGTGTTTGGTAAGATGAATTAGGTACAATTCCCATTTAGAAAATTGTATACAAACGGGGGATTTTCTCCTTTGAAGACGATCTGTTGGATGGAGATTTGGGGTTCTGAGAAACGGAGTCTTTCTTATTACGTATACGCGCAATGCAATTCAATGCTTCACCGATTTCAGATCACTCCACAAGGAATCCATCATTCGGCCTGTGATGTAAATCCTTCCAAGTTTCCTTCGATCGTAAGTGGAATCCCATTAGGCAGATGAACAAGCCACCTTCCTCCTTTTCAACCATTTTAACTACATCTTTGAAGAGTCTTGTGGACGAACTCAAAGGGTTTATTTTCCAACTCCGTTTAATCTAAAATGATCTTCTTCCTTTCAAGTCAACTTGGAGAGTGAGCAATAATAAGCAACAATTATTCCGTTCTCCAAATCTTTCTAAGATTTGGAAACTCTGGACTTTTCAATATTTATTATATTATTAAAGAGACATGCGATCATGTCATGTTCATTATATTATATTGTAACTTAATGTTTACCTCTTTATAACTTAATAATTATTATAAAAATTTGTCTTATTTTCATAAAGAAATTCTATATAAGTAAGCTCTTTGCATGGTTGAACAATTTTAATGAATTTGATCATATATTTCAGCGTTCACTATATACAATCAGATTATTATTTAAATTTGAATGGAGTTAAAAAAACAAGGATATTAAGCTGCTCATAAAAAAGCGATTCCCTTAGGGTATTTACTATTTATTCTTTAAGAAAATAATTAGTGTTTCAAAGAAGGCATTTTTAAGGTTTAAATTAAATGAGCTTAAAAATGTTCAATTTAAATGATTCTCCGACTTATCTTACACTACGAACGAAGAAAATGTTTAAGTCTTTAAAAAAGAAAATAGTCCATAAGCTCCATAGGGTTGTAAAATTTCTTTAATACCCGTTCTATGCATTTACAATGTTCTCATAAGACATGTTCTTTTAAACGAATAGGCTTTTGCATTTGAACTGTTTAACTTTGCATTGCATAAATACACATATAGCATAATAAACGAACAATTGTATTTCCTTTATTTGCATTCAACATGCATTTTAATCTACATTATTTAAGAGTATAAAAACAAAATTTCTTCGTTCCTTACACCTAAATGAATCCATTGTGTATTCATTTTCATTTTTTTTTTTATTAAAAACGCTTTTCTTTCAACTTTCTTCGCATAAAAGGATGATGAAAGGATTAATAATGCCAGAGAGAATTTGCATATAAAATTAAAATAAATTGTGGGTTTCGTATGTGTAACTTTGAATATTGTTAACATTGTTAATATTTATATCAAAAGAGTATAAAAGCTGTTAATGTAACATGACATGACATACGTATGGTCGCCACATGCCTCCACGTTTTTGTATCGAAATAAATTGGGCAAAGCAGAAGAAAACTTCTTTATGTCCAATCATAAGTATTTACAAAGTTTGTAGCTATACGTGATGTTGAACTCTCATATAAAACGTTTATTTGGATGAAAAATTGCGAATAAAACAAGTATAAGTTTATTTGAGTGAAGTGAATAAGGAAAACGTGGAGGGGGAAAGTACACTTAATCAAAATCAAGAAACGGAAATACAAGAGAGAAGAGAACTTGAGAATGGAAAATAAAATACTTAAATGACAATTTAGAGAACAATTTACGGCCAAGTTTCCCTTTCCAAGGCGAATCTTCCAAAAGCCGTGTGTGGATCTTCCCATTGCATTGATGAAGATAAAAAAAGGCAGCGAAGGGTTTTGTTGGACAATAAGAGAATCCTCCGCTTTTTATTGCCTTTCCACAATAATCAACTTTTACTTTGGGAATATAAACCTCCTTTTATCATTTCCTCAACCTCCTACGGCTCCTTTACTCCTTTCTCCTCCACTTCCCTTAAATTAATACTTTCCTTTCCAATTCTCCTTTTAATCGAATTTTTTATTTTACAGTTTCTTTTTCATAGTCTTAAACTTTTTAATTTCCTTTTTGTCGTTATTCGCTTTCACACATTTGGAGAATACGTAAAAGTCTCTTATCAAATATTCATTTTTTATTCATTCTCGCATTCATTCAAGAAAAATCTGAATAAAATAATTAAAATGGTTACACTTTTAACGAACTAAAGTATTAATAAATAATTATTTATAATAAAATATTTATTAATATATTGGTGTTTTAGAATAAATAAATCAATTATATAAGTGGGTATTTTAGCACAAAATTAAAGGATTAAAACCTTTCAGTATACGTGACAAGAAGGATCTTTTAATTATTGAGTCACATTTTAGGATTAAAATAATTAACAGATTAATTAATAGCTTCAATCTTGAAAGACGCCACCACATCAATTAATAATCCTGGAGTGAGAGCAAGTTGATTATGCAAAAGTGTGGATTTTCTTGCATAACGAGATGGAAAATGTATGAGTGAAATGCAAATGAAAAGATGAGTGAGGCCGAGTGAGAGAAATGTTCATAATTCCCAGAGCAAAAGGCGAAAGAGCGAAAGAGCGAGCGAAGGAAATCCTATTTGAGGTTTATGAGATTCTGTGGTAGTACATTAATTATTATTGAGTGGAGTTGTCTCAGTCCTCTGGAGGCGCAAGGGCCTCTCCTCATCCCAGTCAACCAAGTGACATGTAATATAGGTGGGACGAAAGGCCTCTCGAGGTCCTCGAAATGTTCATTTAGTCCTCGATCTTATAGGGATAATGTATTATCACTAATTAGGAGCAATTCTCCTCCTGGCTCAAATTACATTTTGGCCTCTTCATTACATTACCTCCGAGTGAGCAAGTAGCTCATGTTCAACATCATTTCGCGTAAACTCCCGGTGTTTGCACTCCCTTCCTCTTCGCGACAATGTGACTTCTTTCCATTCAAGCTCATCTTTAATTTCCATCACTTTATGAGATTATTGGAATAATTTATTTAGTCGGAAGCTCACTTTTAAGGTAAAGTAAGATAAAGCGGCATTCTGCAGAATGCGAGTCAATAAGCCTTTTGACGAATTCTCTTTCTTGATAACCAAATATTGTAAATGTATTGACGTAATACTATTCTACATGTTGAAAGAAGAGAAAAAAGAATTTCAATATTCCTTCTTGGATAATTTAATAAACAGGAACAGATGAAAGCCCTTTTTCTTCAAAAAGCCAAGGGAAGAAGTTGAGAAGAGAGTTGAGGAATCAAATATCCTTTTCATTTTTTTTCATTCTCGTTTCTCGTAAATAAATAAATGTATTATATGTATGTAGATGAGGAAGGGGCTTTTCTTCGCAAAGACATTTTTATTGATTGCCTTCATTTCATTATTTAAAATGTAGGAGTGAATCTCGAAGGAGAAATTAAATCATGTCATTTCGAATTGGAAACTTTTAAGAAAGCTGGCGCATGTTCGTCTAAAACTAAATATCCTTTTAAGCTATGATAATTCACCTAACTCAATATTCATGCATGGAATTTAATATTTGATGTCTTTGTATGCCGTGTCGTATGTAATGTGCTCGTACCATTTCCAAAAGTTGAACGTAATAAAAGAAGACGTTAACTCTCCGTATGGTAATTAATATTCTTCAAAATAATAGTTTCACAGTTAAAGAACTCGTCTGGGTAATTAATTTTCATATGAGCTTTTCGAGATGCTTCCAAAAGCTGGTGCATAAGTTATGAACACTTACATTCTAGATAATATGAATGCAGAACAGAAAGTTCTCATACGTACACATTACTCATACGTGAAAGTAGATTAATAACAAGAAAGGCTTTATTTACATTTACCTTTTGGCATTTGATACCTTCCAAACATTTTAGGAAAATTATTTTGATCATTGGAATATGTTTTAAAGAGTAGGTATTAAATATACTGAATATTCGCTATGCAGTATATTCTCATACTTACCATAAGATATTTTGCGGAAATCATGCGTATGCATGTGTGTGAAAAAGCATGAGAGCCTATAGATGAGACTTGTATTTTGGTTTGTCTATATAAGATGTCGGAGAAAAGTTTCATATATGACATTTAATTAGTAACTTGATACTTTCCCTCATTAATTGAAACCGAGGTCGTAAGTTTCACTTTCCCTCATTCTTAACTTTTAATTGGGTCTCATTAATCGTATTAATTTTGAATGCCCTTTTGAGTGAATGAACGACATTTCGTACAAGTTTACTACTGAAGATAGTTTGTATTTTCTTGGTCACCTTCAAGTTTCCTCATAAAAAGTGGTAAGAAAAGTTGATAAATCACATTTATTATTTTGAAATCCACTTGAAGTAGACATTTTTACATTTTGGTAGAGAATATAAATGCAAATTTTTAGACTTTGCAAAATGTGCAAGAAATTTGAAATTTGCTTTCTAATGTTTTTTCAATGCTATTTCGGCATAAGTTCAATGAGATATTAATAGCTACTTCAAGATCTCAGTTACATTGCACGTTTACTTTGGAATCATCCCTCATCTAATGGGTCATTACCGTTCTATCTAAAGATTCTCTCAGCCCTATTTTTATTAAGTCGCCATTCATCCTCTTGCGACATTGTGTAGAAACTTGAAGCCCAACGCTGAGAGTCTGTTTTTATTGAATGAAAAATGAAAGTGCGCCCTATGATGTTCCGGCCATTTTCTCAAGTGCACCAAAAATCGTCAAGGTATGTGAATTGGAGTTTACACGAACAGAGGTATACAGTTGGAGTAATTACTCCTTCGCTCCACTCCAATTGTGCAATTGCCGGAAAGGAAGCATAGAGAGAGATATAAAATGAAATGTGTTTGCTACAAAAGTAAAATTCATCGTCACTTTCTCCGACCGCAACGGAAATTCGGATGGCCAGAGAGTCAGATATGCAGAAAACATTAAAATTCATGAGTTGGTCTGTGTGTGTCGTTTGGAGGAATTTATGATACCATTATCTGTTCAAAATTACAAAAGAATAAACAGAAGTTGGTGTCAGCGGCCTTTAAGCAGACATTATAGATCTCCGGGTTCCCTGGCCCAAATTTCTCATTTATCTCTCGAGTTCAATCGAGCCTCATAGTATCTCATCGATCTCGCGGGATGAGACTAAAAATCATTGTCAAAAAGAGACTATATAAGTGCTGGTGGATGAATCATATAACTCATAAGGACATTCCTTGGGCATTTTATTAAATTTCATATCTTCATGATTCTTCCAAGATCCTCTGCCTTGATTCTCATCTAACTTAGCTTTCTCTCACTCACATAATCCAAATTAGATATTGAGAAATGGGAAGTTGGCGAAGAATTTTCTCTCAGTTAGTTATTTTCACAATGGGATTTCCCTGAGGCTTCCTGTGGCTAAATTCCAGTCTTTCAATTTTCAATCGAGTTTACTTTAATTAGAATTTGACCTCAGTAAGTCTGTTGTTTGGGCTGGAGGCATGAACAAATGCATCGTATGTGAGGGAATTCCGGCCTCATCCCAATACCTTCCTAGTTCTGAGTCAGTCAGAGCTGTGTATGATTCTACTTCATCACCAGAACCGTGAAATGGCACGAGGAAAGTCAGAGGATGGTGATGATTAAAAGAGAGCAAGAGAATCTCATCATTTGGACATTTATAAGACTCCCTTACTTGCGCCGGCTCAACCTTTTACACTCACCCGGTCTTGTTCCTGAGTGAGTGAGTTTGGGGAAGTCGTGGACGCCTCAGTTCAAATTCCCTTCTTGCTCGAGGAGTCCAACGACCAACTTCCCTGCCCAAACTCTCAATGAAGAGATTACTCACTCCACATTTTCGCCAATCTACATTTATTCTAAAGTGTGAGTGGAGAAAGTTTTAAATTGCTTTTTAAACTACTACCTCGCCTTGTAATTCGATTAGCCTGACTTTACCAGGAATTTAAATGGAAGTGAGTGATCGTCAATTTATTTCAAGAATAATCTCAAATTGTCCCAAAGGGGTAATTTTAAATGAAAATTGTTTCCCACTTTTTAAATCCTTTATTTTGGCATTTACCTTTGTCATTATTGGATAAATAAAATTTGATCTCAATTCTATTCACGTTAATGAATAAAATTTAAATAATTTTTGTAGTTTGAACTTTGAGTAATATCAATGTTTTGGATTGTAAGATTAGATATAAAAGTAATTTACTAATTTTGGCTTATAAAATCAAATGGTTGAATTTGTGCCGTAAAAGTTGAAAGAGAATTGAATTGAATTGTGAGTCACGCTGCGGAGAAACGTGGTGGTAAAAAGAGGATCTCACAATTAATTATAAGAACTTCACAATCTAGGGCAGCATCCCCTAACTCATGTTGACTCTCCGGTGCTTTCGGGGTTCAATGTTTGCTCACTTTTTTTCTTCGCTTCCTTTTACTTCCTTTCATCATCATTTGAACAGGAGTTGATCCCGACGATATGGCGGGGAATTGAGGGAAAAACGCACTCTCGGGCTCTAGAGAATTTTCCCTCATAAAGTTAATAGATTTCTAAGGCAGAACACCGTCGAGTCCAAGTGAACGTAATGTAAGTAGTCTGGCTAATCGTGCCGACCACGGAAGCTCATACTTTGCCCATCTTTGCTTGATGAAAAGGAGGAAACGAAACGAGAGTCATGAGGAGAGTCTCAATACCAAACATCTCGTCACTCTATAGAACTTGACTTGTCTGCTTTCATACGATATTTCCCGATATTTGACTTTTGAGTTCCCAATTGGAAATCGTAATGTTTCCTCCGTGGACCATTGCTCGGTTCATTCCGTCTCGGTCTTTTCTCTCATTTTTAGTCTTTATTGGGTTCTTTTACGAGGCGCCTGGAGAAAATGGATCAGAGGTAGAGACAAAGTCATGGCGTACTTTCGAGGTTTATCAGGTCACTTTAATGGACCCTTTCCTCCTCATTCCCTCGGACGTAAAAGTGAGAAGAGACGGGAGGAGATATCTACAAAACGAGTCTAATTGGAATTTTTTTCCTTCATCTTTCTAGAATTCCCCTCAGGCCCCTGGCAAATGAACCATTGAATTGAACGGTGTGAGAAGAGCCAAAGCTCCGCTGCCACTTCTACTTACTCCCGGAAAAAAAGATCAAAGTTTTAAGGAAAAGTTTATCAGGAATCTGATTGACTTTCTAATCACTCACTCTGGTCAGAAACTACACTCTTGAGCCCATCAAGGAGGAAATTCATCTCTATCAAGAGAATATTGTCAAGAGGGAGCAGCTTTATCGAAAAAAAAGTATCATCATGAATCAGAGGATTAACTGAAGGAATCCACCATCACTTCAAATGTCACATGAGGGAACTCTCAGCTCTTCGTTAATGAACTCAAGTGGAGAGTGAAATGTGCGTGATAAAAGGACATTTGAGTTCACCCTATTCAGACACTACAATTATATGCAACCAATTCCAATAGAGCGTGAGAATGTTGAGAAGAGGCGAAATCCAATGAACCTGTTGCTCGTCCGTTTGCTAAAAACACTTTTGTGTATGCAATAATATTAAAAGTACTTCCACTTGCATTTATGCGAAACGAGGATTTTCACCCATTTGGCTTTTAATTTCCCAACTGTGAACTCTCGCCGTTTTGTGTAGAATTGAGGGTTTGTCAACCGTCATTGATTTTTGCTAAATAACCCTTTCGAACATCCTTTGAAGGTTCAACTAATTACTTGGGACTTTGTTTATCCTCGTCTTCTGCTCCGCCTCTTTGGAGAGCCAAAAGAAGAATTGTTATCTGTTAAACCCCGCCCAGGGGATCCCAATTAAATTGTACGCGGCTAAAAAAGTACATTGAATCTCTCCCCGAATCCGAACCGCAGAGGATCGTTGTTTTTCAAGAAAAGAAAGGATCATTTCATTTTTGGCCTGAAAGAATGGTGGAATTACACGGATCGATCCAGGCCATTCTCACCCATTATTAGACGAAACAATTTCCCCTTTCTCTCATAATGTGAACTATAAAGTGCGTCAAGAACAAGGTAAATAAATGGGACCTTGAGGGGAAACTCGCCCTATACCTTTCTTATTTACTTTTCTCATCCTCTTAAATTTGAGATGTGAGGACCGGAACTGCTTTGTTCTTCCAGACCTTCTTACCCAAAGTCTCAAAGAATAAAGAAGAAACTCTTTCAATGGAGCTTGAAGATGTCAATGAGCGAGCGGAGGGAGGGCTGTTGAATGGGACGAGAAATGAGACGTCGTTGACTTATTTAAACATTACATTAGAATTTCCAATCAAAGTCGCCGAACCTCTGTACGGCTACTGCGTCCCGTTCCTCTTTGTGATAACCATCGTAGCAAATACTCTTGTCGTCGCCGTCCTCGCCAAGCGCCATATGCGAAGCCCGACCAACACAGTGCTCCTGGCCATGGCCATCTCGGACATGTTCACGGTTCTGTTCCCGGCCCCATGGATTATTTACATGTACACTTTCGGGAATCACTACAAGCCCTTCAATCCCGTGGCAGCTTGTTATGCATGGATATTTATGAATGAGGTTCTCCCGAATTTATTTCACACAGCGTCGATTTGGCTCACGCTCGCCCTGGCTGTCCAGCGATACATTTATGTCTGCCATCCCACAGTGGCAGTGACATGGTGCACGATGCCGAAAGTTTTAAAGGGGATTTCGTGGATTTACGCTTCAGCGACTCTTCACCAGTCAACACGATTCCTCGACCGGACATACAAAAAGGTCGAGATTGAATGGAACGGCCAAACCTATCCCGTCTGTGCGAACGACTTTGCCAAATGGGTTTACGTCGTAACTCTGGACTTGTATTTCAACTTTTACTATTGGTTCAGAGTGATTTTCATTCACGTTCTCCCATGCACAGCCCTGGTGGTCCTCAACACTTTGCTCTTCCGGGCCATGAGAGAGGCCCAGAGGAACCGAGAACAATTGTTCAACTGTAATAGTAATAACACGAGGAACAACGACTGTCGAAGGATGAGAGACTCCAATTGCACCACCATGATGCTCATCGTGGTCGTCACTGTGTTTCTAGTTACTGAGATTCCATTGGCCATTTTAACAGTTCTCCATATCATCTCAAGCTCTTTTGTTGACTTCCTCAATTATGACGTCGTGAACATTCTGATCATCCTCTCCAACTTCTTCATCGTCGCGTCCTATCCGGTCAACTTTGCCATTTACTGTGGAATGTCCAGACAATTTAGAGAAACCTTTCGAGATTTATTCATTCGATCCTCCGATGATCGTCGAAACGGTTCAAATCGATATTCAATGGTAAATGGACCAAGGACTTGCACTAATGAGACTGTTCTATAAATCCCATATTTTATAATGGTTTTAATTTATAAATATATAAACGCTTATTCTTGATATTTCACAAGAGGCTAATTACTTTTGTTAAAAATTAATTATAATGTTAATTATAAATAGGTATTAATATCATTAAGTTCATCAACCTTTTCCTTTTGACCTTCAGACGATAGTTGTGAAGTAATATAAATATCTCTCAACAATCGGCGATCCTGAATTACCGATTAGAGTGCCACATATGCCTGTGAAAGTGATATTTTGAATTGTGAATTCAAAGTTGGAGAGATTTGACGCTAACGTGAGGAGCTGAAGTTGACAGGCGGGTGAGAAAAGAGGAAGTCGAAAACGCCATGACACATGTTTATGATTTCTTTATTCATATTCCCTTTCACGTTCTTGGGCATATGGTCAATTTATCTCGTCATTGATTGTGAGCAAATACACCACCAGCCTTACATTGTGAGTTGACTCTTATATTACCATCAAGTATAGCTTTGCTAAAAGTCATATAGGCCTTAACTCATGATGAGTGATGGGGAATGTCAAGGGTTAAAAGAACCTAATGGCCGTAATACATTCTTTGAAAAGGCAAATCTACTTAGAAATTATAATGTGTAGGTTTGATGAATAAAGTTGAGCCGAGCTCACCTCACTCACCAGAATAGTAATTTGTCCTAATGGCATAATGGGGACTTGGCAAACACCTCGCTCATCGTCTTCAAAGGAACTCATAAGTCCATCCGCTTCCCATCATAATCATTATTATAAAAAGTTTTCGAGTTAAGAGCTCGATCAGCTCCTCTTTATTGCTTTACTATTAGTAGATCAATTGAGAAAATGTGGGAGTAATTACTCATCATCTTATTACTCTTTTAATAAATGACCATCATTATTTTCCCATTACTTCGACTAAAAAGTTTAATCAAGTTAAATATAAAAGTACAAGGAGCGTGTTCGGGTATCAGGATGCCCGGTTGTCATTCGACTACGAGAGTCGTGTGCATTTAAAGTCACGAGGCCAAATTCCATCCTCTTTGATCCGTTGAGAGAATATTTTAATTTCATCACATGAGCGAGACCTTTGATCTGGCTGGACGGGTGAAAATAGAAAAATACTACATAGAAGCGGGATTGGGAGCAAGAGAGTTGAAGAGGATTTAAATCCTAACTGACTTCCTACGTCTGGTCGACAGACGGGGGTGGAGAGGACAAAATTTATGAGGGTTGCGGTGAGGCCAAAAGTGTGTCTCTTGCTCCGAGTCCCCATGCATTGTTTTATCTTAAGAGGACCGTCAGTAGAGAAAACCACGAGCAAATGAATCTTTTGACCAAACTGAGCCCCCTGGTCTCAATTTCCATTTGCGAGAGAGATAAAGCATCTCAAGGAAACACTTAACCTTCTCATCCTCATCCTTTTTTGCTCAGACGCTCCTCGGCACTCAGATGAGGATTCGATCCCCCTCCTTTCTCCGCTTTCTTCCCTTTTCCTCATCTTATTATAAGTACGTATACTCACTCCGACAGTCCCAAAATGAACATTACGAAACTCTCTTTATGCTTTCCCATATAGATGTGTTCGTAAAGATAAGACCTCCATGCCAGAGTTAAGATTACATAATATAAACCAAAATTTTATGCAGAAACATGGATATTAGGTATGTGTAGCAAATAAACTCGCTTGAGAGGGAAAGTGTACAAACTTGGAGAGATAGGATATTTGAATATAAATCTTGTGTAAGAGGATTACATACAAATATTGTAAGAAATAAAGTGTTCTTGAATTTTAATTCTAAAGTATGTACCTAAAAGATAAAGGTTATAATTTTTATGTCTGATAAGTCGTGTTTCATAGTTTTACTTTGTCCTTTTCTGGGATGTGAAATGTTATTGTAAACTTGTTAAATTATTTACAAGTGTAGTTACGTAAATCACACAAGACATTGTATTCTTGACAGGATAATCGTAATTAAAATCTAGAAGTGAATGTTGAGCCTAATTAAAATCAGATATTTATGGCTATTAAAGTCTAACATGTAAGAGAGAATATTAAATTAGGTTATGAGTATAAAGTAAACATTATGTAAAATGTAAAAGTAAGTAAAAATCAATTTGTGAGATATAGTACCTCTGTGTGTGTGGAAAAGCGATTATGAGCTGAAACTGGAAATACTGAAAAATGTAAAATGAGTAAACATAATAGCGTTATTGTGTTAATACAAAGAAACCAATCATTTTATATGGTGCCCTGTACATTTGGGTATACTTATTAAAGTAAATTAGGAAAATTATATTGCTCTTGTTAACGATAATACTTAGCACAGTTAGTATAGATATTCAATTCTTGTTTGTTACAGCGATACACATGAAATATTGTTATTTATGAAACTTTATTTATGAATCTGTAAGTTATACATGCATAAGTATAATAAAATGCAAGTACTAACATTTATCAATGAAATGAATTACTGATGTCATTAAAATTCGCTTTCTCATGTTTTCTCTCATTGATAATAATAATAGTCAATAAAGGCATGACTCTTGAGTCCTGAGCCATAACGGCATCGTAAAATACTGCTGACCCTCGACGACATCCAAACAATAAAAGAAGAGTTTCTTTGTTTTCTTCCCTACTTTTCCCATAAATTGGTAAGTTGATCGAAGAATCAATACATTTCTGCTTGATATGCTTGCTACTTATAATCAAGACAATTGGCATAAAAGATATCTTTGCAAAAATTATCAGAAAAAAAATCTCTGAAAATCATCGTTTTTATAAACAATAGTTTCAGGATTTCTCTCGCATAATGCTAACTTTAAGTCGAAGAGAATTATTCCAGCTTCTCTTTGTGATTCTCGAGGGAAGATAATTAAATTACTTATCTTGTCCTATTAATTAATTAGAGAGAAAGGGGGTAAATCATCATCAAAGCACTTTGTATATACTATCCTTATACAAAAGAGATTTTTAGTGCGTTTGTTACTTCCTATAGTCTAGTTGTGCTAATAACTAAAGGATTTAAAAGTTTAAAAGGGCCTCGAGAATTCAATTTGGTTGAATAATGAAAGAAACGACTTATAAAATGTAGATTGTAAGAAGTTTTTCTCGAAGAAACTTCCCTATACGAGAGTTATGTGCACTTCTTTTTCCTCCATATATTCCCTATGGGCTTATATAGTACAGGTACAAACTTATAGTACACACTTGAGTGTAAGTATGAACTCCATCTCTACTTCAACTACTTCTCCTCATTATGACATTCAACACGAGCGGAGTCGTGTAATTTATAGCCAATAAGCTTTTTCACTCCCACATGTAAACAGAAACTTTTGCTTTCTTTTGATTTATGAAGCCAATTTAAAGATTCGGTGAGGTCAAAAGGAGAATAAATGAAAGCGGAATGAGACACAGAGACTTTAATGTTTTTCACTCCTTTTCCTTTCAACTCGACATGTAAGTATTTTTTCTTGGCGCATTGGAGAGACTCTTGAGATTCTTAGTAGGCTTCTCTCGTCCAGCGGCTCAATTTTTGAAAGGCACATCACAAAGGAAAGTCGAGTCTTCCTTAGCTGCTACAGAAGACCAGTGGGAGGAGAAGAGACGCATGGCCGCCTGGGTGCACGACTCCTTTCTAATCATCCGACAGAGATAATCTCAAAAGCGGAATAATAAGAGTATGTAATGGGGGACAAGACGGAATGTACACACATGAGAATAGCCAAAAAAAACTGGGGAAAAGACGAAGATGAAAGGGAGTGAAAGTGAAGCTCCCAAATGCTGATATTAAATACTCGCTGACTTCTTACTTGTTAAGACATGATCTAAGAGGAGAAAGGGGGAAAGTGAATAAAAGGACTTAATTTAATTTTGAGTCGGATCCCGCTAATTGAGTAGTTAGGGAAGGAGCCCTCTTTTGATTCCCAATCTGAAATCTGCTTGAGCTGATCTCGCGCTCCATCTTCGCCTTCTCCTCCGGTGACTCCTAATTGCCCTTTTATGACATTTAATCAATCTTCCTCGACGAAACAGAGATGAGAGCTAATGAAAGGCTCAATATTTTCACTATCAAATAATCGAATTTGAATTTCTTTCAAATGAGTTTCGCCGTTATTTAATTTCACATTGCTCAATTTCCACTTTCATATCAAAAGAAGCAAATTTCTCATAATTTTGTTTCTGTTCACTATAACGCTTTTCTCTACGCGTTTTTATGTTTTCATTAAATTGGAGGCAAAGATAGGATCGCGTAAAGTTACATAACTTCCTAATCATAACCTATAAAAGCCAGGACTTTTTTCCTTTTGGTAATTTATAGCTGGACCTATAACATCTAATGTAATAATGTTGTATATTACCTTCTGAAAAGATGGTTTATAGCAATTGAGTAAGTTTTTCTCCTAGTAGAAGTGTTAATAGTTCTAACCATTTGCCTTTCAATAATTATGATTGATGATTGATATATTAAGAGAGGATATGGGAAGCTGGTAGATAAATATTTATTTCCACTACATTATTATATATAACCATTTGTTTTTCTTTTACCAGCAACGCCTTTTGATTTTAAGCTAAAACTCTTTTTCCGATCGAACGACAACTTCTGGTCAGGGTACACTTTCCTGGGCAACTGAAATTCTTCAAGTCCAGAGTAGCAAACGGGGACGTCATAACCAAAACGAGAACGTCAAATAGAGAATCGGGGACGTCAAGTGGGCATTTCGGCATGCCCAAAAACGGGG
>VJMY01000777.1:0-32268 GCA_009869795.1 Neelides sp. FZ-2019
TAAATATGTAATTTGAAAACGGACACCAAAACCGGCTTATTACATATATATATGCAATGGCAATAATTCTCAATTATTAATGATGCAATTAAAAATTGAACTTTTGGTTAAATTTGAATTTTGTGGAATCTCCCTTTGGTGTTCAATAGTGACATTATAAGTTTTCATCAATTTGCGTCTTTCTATTGGGGCACAAAGAAAATGTTTATTTAAATCTTTAATTCGGCGTTAAAATTGCATAAAAATATTATTTTTACATTATATAGAATGATTAAATTAGTATAAGTGAATTTAAATTTAAAAACAAGTACTTATGTTAAATTCAGACTCATTTAATAAAGAATAAATTAACAGGTTGTGTATTTCCTTCAGATTTTGATTCAGGTTAAGAATAATAGCATGGTATTATATTGTGAGGTTTTAAAGTAATTAATTCTGCATAGTTAGCAGGTTTTAAAAGAAGACAGCAAAAAAATAACAGGGGCCTAAAGGTTAAAAAAATTATGAATATTTGACATAAGCATCTGCGATATCTGATATATGAATTAGAATCTTTTCTCTTTCATCTTCATCTCTTATTTATTAACTTACTCGATCGTTCGCGCTATGCGTAACCTTAAGACGAAGTTGACGAACAAATAACGACTAGTACACAAAGAAATAAAAAATTGACACGTAGTTAACGACCATTTGCGCATTTAAAATCTTGAAAATACTGGGTTTTTACTTAAGTCAATAGACGCAACATACAAGTTGGATTTATGGGTTCCCAGAGTTCGGTTATGTTAAAACTGTAAAGGCAAATTGCGAGATTTCACTCAAAGCAGTCAATACACACTGCAAATAAAATGAAGACAATCAACTTTGCATTTTACCATACAGTTTTTTCTGCTTAAATCAAATGCAAATATTGAATTACGCAAAACTTAAGGAAATCTCTCAAGACGTAAGTTCAAATACAAATATGCGTCTTTGTTCAAATAGAAAAATGAAATATATATATAAGGAACAAATCTCTTATGATGCCAAATCCGACTTACACATCATTTCGATCGTTTAAGGAAACTGCTCTGAACTTTGAAGCTATCTTAAAAAGTAAGTTTTTCCAAAATTTTTGATGACATCTTTTAATTCAATTTAATTAGAGTGTGTTTATGTTCAATATAATATTTAATACAATATTTGGTTCACAGATATTCAATGCATTGTATGTATATCATTATATATAAAGTATTTTTAATTGGTCCTTGTATTATTCAACAGAAATGAAATTGTTCCACATATTATTCTTGGTTGCTTTTGCCTTCTTTGCTCACACTGCCTTTAATGGTGTCGAAGGAGCTCCAAGGAAAAGAAATGATGTTCATTTCAACGGCAAAGATCATCCCCTGTTTTGGAAGACTGTGAATAAGAAATCAAATGGAATTGTCATTCATAAAAATGAAAAATATACAAGAGGATGATAGATATTCAACTACCAAGCTCATTTTATATGATAATGTTAACTCAATACTATTAATAATTAATACGTGGTATTTAAATTTCATAAGTACTACTTTAATCGATAAAAATTATTTTTAAAGAATTCAAAATTGTATGAAACTACAAGATAAAAATGTATTATAATAAATAATAGGTAATGGCTTAGAAATCATTGTCAAACTATTTTGCGATTAGTATGCTTGTTATTCAATATTTAATGTTCAGATGTTCAATAAATAATCCAAGGATATTCTTCGTTCTTTTGTTCGAAATCAGCATTGCTCATATTAGTTGATTAATTGATGAAAAGTATTTTTATATATTTTCATGAATATTTCTAACTTATGGAACTAATTTTAAATAAAGCGTCTTAAATGTTCAAACTATTTTGTATCATATTCAAGGTTAAAATTTAACATTTTCATATAACGAAATTTAGAATCAATATTTCTTATTTTAAAATTGTATTTATGCAATGATTAATACAATAATATAAGTATCTACTCTACTTTTTAGTAATGAGAAAAATAAGTGTCATATTTACTTAAAAACGCAATAAATCTGTCAAAATGATGAGATATTGAATCTCTTAATTGTATAAAAATACAAAATAGGAATAAAAAGTTATTGCAACTTTATCATAGTGGAATTTTGTTCCCCTTAATTCATACTTAACAATTATAATTCGCTATGAAAAAAATTCTTTGTTTTTTCCTCCTAATTGGAGTAACTGTATCAATTGACATTCCACAAGACTTAACAGCCCAATTCAACTCATTTAAAGCAACTTATGAAAAAACGTATAGTTCGCCTGAAGAAGAAAATTTCAGAAAACAAGTCTTCACAAAAAATTATGTCCATATGATTGCATTTAACATGAAGGGTAACTCTTACACTGAAGGTAATGGCAAATAATTAATGTTTCATAAAATCATTAATATGAGAAATATTAATCATTAAATTATCATGCCTTTACTTGATTTACAAGGAATCAACCAGTTTAGTGATTTCCGACCAGAAGATATGAGCAGTGTGATGGGATTTGACGAAAACAAAGCTAAAGAAGTTCTTGCAAATTCAGTTCAACGGTCAAGCTCATATTATCTCCGATCAACCAAATGGCGAAATGAAAATATTCCAGATACGAAGAATTGGACTGATGAAGGGGCCGTCACTTCAGTCAAAAATCAAGGGCAATGCGGTTCATGTTGGGCTTTTTCCGCTGTAAAATTCCATATACTGTAGCTTATCTTTTTAAGATTTTTTGATTGAACTGTTATATTTCAATTAATCGAGATAATAATTTTATTTTTTAATAATTTCCAGACAGGGGCATTGGAAGGAGCACATTTTCTCAAGACTGGAGATTTAGTTATTGAGGGGGAACAACAATTGTTGGATTGTTCTGATGAACATTGTGAAGGCGGATTTATGGAAACTGCGTACAAATACATCATTGATGCTGGTGGAATGATGGACGAGAAAAGTTATCCTTATGTTTCAGGAAATACCAAAAAGAAGAATGACGAATGTTCCTTTGTAAAATCCAAAGTGAAAACCAAGATGAGCTCTTATGAATTTGTTGAGCAAAATAATGAAATTGCCCTGAGAGATGCAGTTGCGACAATTGGGCCTGTTAATTTTTAATCATTAATATTTATTATAATGACTATTCACGTTACTTTATTAGCTTAAGAAAGTTTATGGTATAATTTGTTCTAGTTCAAATAAAAATATTTTTATCTAATTTTCAGATTGCTGTTGCAATTGAAGTTTCTAGAAAAAACGGAATTCAAAAATACAAGTCGGGAGTTTATTATAATAAAAATGATTGCAATGGTCAAGCTAACCATGCTGTTCTTGTTACTGGGTAATGATTCCACTAAGAAAGCTATATAATATTATCTACTTATTTGTACATAATTAAAGTAAAATATGAACATTGTTAAAAAAGGTACGGATATGACGAGAAAGCCAAAATGGAATATTGGTTGGTTAAAAATTCATGGGGAAAAACATGGGGAGACAACGGATATATCAAAATGGCAAGAAATAAAAAAAACAATTGCAAAATTGCAACTTATCCTATCTATCCTGTTGTATAACAAAAGTGAAGAGATGAAATGCTTTTAATTTACCATTTACAATGTTAACGATTAAAATTTTTAGAAAATGTTATGTTTTATGAATAAATTGCAATTAATAAAGTACGACAATGAATTAATGTTTATTAAACTATATGCGATTGATACATAGTAGATTAAAGTCTAACTTTAGGATAGTTTAATTACATAAATGCTTTTGTTGAATAAATCATTTAATAAAATTGTACGCTTTTTTGTAAGGATGTTTGATGGAAAAGATGTCATTAATGGAAAGCGAAAAGGACAGTTAACGTTTGATTATTGAATATTTCTTATTAATTACCATTATATTATTCCATTTCACAATGCGTATGCATGGGAATTTATTTTGATATGAAGGCCATTTGATTTCATGTTTTCACGTAATAATATATTTTATGAGTTTTAAATATCACACTTAAATATTCATGATTAGCCAATTAAAACATGAAAGTATACATGCGTTGAATTATTCCAATATAAAAACGCGTTTAATAAAGGTATATTGAAAGTTACTAATAGGCCAGTCCCATTAGATTTGTGAAATGAACACCTATCGCCACCTGGCTGATTTAGCTTTGAAGTCAAATTTCCGTAATGTTGTAAAGATAGGAAATTCAGTTTTCCTTTATGCACTTAAAATGCGCACACTGAAGAATCCAATTTAAATACCTAAATTGGGCTACTAAATAGGCTTTATTTAGTGAACATTAAATTTGGATTCTTCAATGTGCGCATTATAAGTGCGTAGAGAAAAACTTAATTTCCTATCTCTACAACATTACGGAATTTTGACTTCAGGTTGAGTCAGCCAGGTGGAGATAGGTGTTCATTTCACAAATCTGATGGGACCGGCCAATGCAATAAAAAACATCATCGAGAAACAAGGGCATTAATTGGCATCATACTAGGTATTCGGCAACACATATTATTACACAGACACACATGAGTCTAGAATGAATGATATTAAAATATTAATGAACCATTTCATGATAATAGTAAAACCAATCTAAAAAGATGATTAAATTACCACCTGCATATCCCGATTACTTTCTTCTTCGAAGGTTGATAGTAAAATTCCCAGTTATTATCGAAAATCCTAAGGTTTTCTCCGCTCTTGGGTAAAATCAACAACTCTCAATTTTAATGGATTTGTTAATTAGACCGAGCTTTGAAGAATATTGATAATACGCTTAAAAATATTAGTTAGTTTCAGTTGTAGAAAACTAACCTAAAAATTAATAAAAATAAAAATAATTACAATAATACAAAATAAAATATGGGAAAAATAGAAGAAATACATTGGATTATTATTTTCCTTGAAAAAGCATCAAAACTTCGCTTGGTTCCATTTTCATTCCAAGATATTAATGGAAATCATTTGCTTTTTCCTCTCGACGACCCTCAAAAACTCAAATATACAAATTTTTACAATATTTTCATGCTTCTTTACTCGAGTTTCTTATTAGTAAGAATGTTCACTGCGTTCACCCTTGAAGTTTCAGAAAACGGTTTTTTCCATCTGATTCTCATTGCTATCAACGTGTTGGTCTATGTCGAAGTTTTTCTCTTATCTTATGAGCATACAAATAAAAAGGAAGAATTTGTTTACTTGTTTAATGATCTTTTGCTAAAAGTTACTGACATGAAAAGTAATCTTTATAATTGACATGATTATCAAATAACTGTTATATTTAAATTGCATTTTTTGAACTAATATAAATTAAAAATAATTTATTTGGTTTTTTATAGATTCTGGACTATTTGATTTAATGATCAAATCATCATTTTTAATTATGTTCGTGTTAAATGTAGGGTTGATTATGCACTATTTCTCTGACCCAGCCAACGACATTTATGTTTATTCCCTCGTTCCACATCAAGTCAGAAATCTTGTCACTTATGCCATTTGCCTTTTTATAGAGATCATCAAATTAGGCTTACTCTATACTCATGCCTCCATTTACCTCCAATATTACGTTTTGTTGTACAGCACTTCATTGGAGTCCACCTTTGACTTGGAAAAGACATTAAAACATGACGTGTCAAACGTGGACAAGATCATATTGGACTATACGTCCATTTACATGAGAATAGAACTCTTTAATAAAATATACTTTTACAGCAATTTGTTTGAGAATTTTGCCATTTTCATAATCAGCGTTGTGGCAGGCTTCGGATCAATTGCCTACTACGCTTCTTTTAACATTTTCATTTTCTTGTTCCTCCCCACAATTTTTTTCTCAGCCAACATTGCCGCGTTCATAATGTATTTACCCGGTTGTTTTATTCAGCATGGAGCAAAAATGATTCTGAATTACCCATTCATTATTGACGAGTGTAGAGAAGAGGAGAGAGTGAAGAAACGTGTGCTTAAATTACCATATCCGTTGATTGGCTTGAAAATTGGGAATTTTTTCGTTTTTGAGTGGAAGACTGTGCTCAACTATTATTTTATTATTGTTCAGTATATATTAAATTTACTAATCATGAATAGAAATTAAATCCAAATTTGACTAGTATCGATACAATTGAAATACTTAATTGATTCAAATTTTATTAAAGCAATAAGGGGCTACTTAAGTTTTGCCATTTTGCTAGGTGATAAATTTAATTAAAATTATTTTATTTTGAAATTAGAAATACAACACAAAATAGTATCACTAATATTTTGGTGATACTTTTTGAAAAATAAGTGAAATTGGAGAAAAGTGAAAATGAGTGAAGATAATACATGATTCAATATATTCTGATAGTTGGCAATAAAGAGCGAAGCAGAAGTCAAAGTAGCAGAGAAAGCCTTCTTTAACTCTAAGGATAATGCCTCTTTAAAAAAGGTTATTATAGATCTCAAAAGAAGATGTAAAGAATGCATTCGACTCTAGGGATAATATATAACTGACGATTAAAGTTTTAGAAATATGATTTGACCCTTTATTGCCAACTATCGGAATATAATGAACCATGTATATTCATTTCCCCGGTAACATAATTAATCATCAATCTTTAACCATTAATGAATTTAAAAGTGTCTCTATTACAATTTTCACAATGTAATTCTGAAGAGATCTTATACTTACTTACTCTTACTTACTCTTGATCTAGCTCTCACCCCCAAGGAGTCAGTTCCCTTTTATGCGTAGTTTCAAAAGTGATTTCTTAAATATTAATCAGAGTGCTTAATATGAGCATTTTAAAAACGTCTTTCTATTTTTTCCAGATTGAACCAATTTTTCGAATGTGATATTGAAAAAAATGCAGTATTAACTGTAAATCTTCAGGTCCCTTTTATAAAGGGGTAAAAACTTATGTGACCCCTTAATTTTATTTTTCATTATTGATTGTGTTTTTTAAATGTGGTATTTTGTTATAGTATAATTAGTATAACAAGAGTAATAAATAATCTAAAAATATTTTTTGATTAAAATTCTTCGACAAGTCGTAATTGGAAAATAAACATTAAAACAACTCTCATTGTTCCGATGATCTGTAAAAAATTAATGTAAGTATAATAAATAAAAATTCATATATAATCTGCCATTGTATTTTATTTACCATTATTTAAATCTCTGACTAATTGGTATAGGATATTTTATTAGCTTTAACACATTGTCAGCATAAAAGTATATATTAAATATAAGTTATTATCTAGTGGTAAGCTTAAAAAATAATTATCACAGGTAAATATGATTTGTTAATTTCACTAGTTTCTTTTTTCTCTATATGCCTTGCATTCCAATCCAGCATGGAATCCAATAATTGGCCTGTTTTCTACCTTAAAATACAAGTTAATTTTTAGTGAAGTGCATGAACAGAATATATTATTAATTTAAAATACAAGAAAAACAATTACATGAAGTCTTTTTACACAAATAATTTCCAATTTGTAAATAAATTCTTAAAGAATTTGGTTATTGTTTGCCGTCTTATAAAATTAAAATAAAATTTATTATATAGTATTAGATACATGAAATGATAGATTTCAATCAATTCTACTCCATAATAATAAATGTATTCTGTGTTCTATAACACAATATATTTTTAAAATATAAATTTTTTTCAAACTCACTTGAGTTTGGAATTCATTGCCCAAAAAGAGAATTTGTAGAATGTTTTTTTTATAAATCTGAGTATCTTCTTTTAAATAAATAAAATGCAATTCATTATTTTTGTTTGTATCAACAATTGGTTCTATTTTTAAAATATGATATTTTGTTCTGTAATTTCATTTTTTAATTTGTATGTTAACTCTTTGTTTAAGTTAATAAGTTATCTTCCAAAAATATAATTGAACAATATGCCAAATGTGAAAGTTGGAAAAATTATAGTTTCGTTCAATGTTCTAATAGGGATTAATAGATATAATTCCGAGGGATGAAGTATCTCAACAGTTGAATAGCTAGATATAAGTAATGTGATATTGATACCAATTTCGAAGATAAAATTTATTCCCGTAATTAAAATTCTTAATATGTAAAATATTCTATAAGCTTTAAAAAATTTTGAGTGCAATTGAATTTTAATAAAACGAGTTGTTTTGTTCTCGTTTAGTTGGTAAATATTCTTAATTAATTTAACGCATAAGTGTTCTCTTTAATTTAAGTGATCTTATATTAAAATCTAAAATACGATATTTTATTTGCTTTTTTGATTAATACTTAAGTTGACACTTAAAAGATTCATTGACTATTTTCACATTTATGAATCTCCTTATTTTATGTTATTTATATAAAAGATATCTTTAAATAAATTCATCATTCTAGCTTTAACTAGTGTAGTGTCGCCGATAATGTCAAAACAAGGCCATTTAAATGAATTGGCTTGTTAACTCCATTGAAATATGAATTTCCTAGAATAAAAAGCATTTAAATACTTTAATCATTTGTGACGTACCTATTTTGACGTATATTTTATATGAAATTTTATTAAATTTTACGTAATATTTTATAAATTAGACACAACTCAAGTGTAACAACAATTTCAAAAATGTCTTCTGACAATAAATTTGATAGAGGATTAAATAAGTTAAATTTAACATTTTAATTTGAAGTCTAACTTGATAAATATAAATGTTTAAATTAATTTAATTCACCACAAACTTTTACATAGTTTGAAAATCCCGAATTACTTAAATTACTTTATTAAACATCAACATGTCCATTAATAAAATTTTAATTCCTTTGTTATTCCTTATTGTTTGCAATTTTAAAGCAAACGGAGACGATAGTTTGCAGTCATCAGACAATCAAACAATAATTTATTCTCAAGTAACATTTTAAATACATTTAATTGCATTTTACCGGCTTGTAGTCTTTCTATATTATATTTATAAACTTAAGTTTAATCATCAATTAATACAATTAATAGTGCATAAAAGATAGAGGTCAATGCAAACTTCCAAAATCAGACGCAACTACTTCAACTACAACACAGTCAAGTTTACAATGTTGTTCCCAGTGTTGTGAACCTGATCAATTTAGTGATGATGTGTAAATGAGAAATTATTTTTTCTTTCAATTCTTTTGAAATGCCAATATTAATCACATTTTGTTTCACAATCATAACTTTTTACAATGGTGTTAATCTGTTAACTTGTTTTATAGTGATGCTGGAAGATGCATGGAATCTAAAACAACTTCAACAAAGAAAACAACTTTAAGGACAACATCAAGAACTCCAGCAACAACGGCAACTACAACAACTACGACGACAACTACAACAACTACGTCAACTCCAACAACTACAAGAACAACCACAACAACTACGACAACTCCAACAACTACAAGAACAACCACAACACCTACGAAAACAACATCCACAACGCTTAAGACAACAACGACACCTAAGAGAACAACGACTACAACTACTACCCCTAGGACTACAATTTCAACCACAACAACTCCTCCAAAAAGAGTAACAAAATTTTATTAATTATTGAAAATTAATAACTTTTTCTTAATATTCCTGAGGGAAAAAAGTAAATCAAATAGGACTAACTAACATCTAATAATTTTAATTAAAGACAAGATGTTTAAGAATTGGTGATAGGTGCAAAACGAATGGGAAAAGAAGTTTACAATGTTGTTCTCGAAACTGTCAATCGGACTATGGGTAAATTAATATTATTTTTATCGATTGCCGACTAATTATTTATTAATAATCCAAATATCACAAAATGCTTATAATCTAATTGGCTTGATTATAGCTTGATATTAAACTATTCTATCTGTATATTAAGTATTCCTAATTGGTAATAATCTTATCATTTTATTCAATTCCAGGCAAGAAGGAACTTGCGTTACTGGTAAGAACTAAATTGAATATAAGTTAAGCATCAACTATTATGATTTATGATCATCCTTCGTCAATTCGTGAATTAAATGAAATTTTGTCATTTCTAATAGTATAATTTTAAAACCTTTTGTCAATTGGTATATAATACTATATCCTTTCCTTAAGCTTATTTTAAGTGAATAATGATTGATCGAATTTGTATTATTTATAACCAGCCTCATTTTCAGTGATATAATTGATATACTATCAGTACTTGTATATAGTTAAATAATCATTGAATAATAAATTGAAATTGTTTTTTTTCATACTCATTTATATAATCACAAATCATTTTGACTCATTCAGCTCGTTTCTTATTAGACTTATTACCAATTTAGGGAAGGCATCGAACCTTCTCGAAAATTCTCTTATTAATTAGTTAAATAGTAAGCCATATATATGGACTCTATTAATATTTAAGATTTACACTTTAAAGCTTAAATGGTTCGGTCATTCAACCTTGTGCATTTTATGAATTTGCAAACAATTTTAATTTTATTTAATTTAATAAGTTCATTCTCAACTTCAATACAAATCAATCAGAATGAAAATAAAAAATATATGTTCAAGACACAAGAAATCCTTAAATATTACAAAAAATATTATAAAATGAACTTAATAATTAATCTCATTGTTAATTCCAATTATTCTGAAGAATATCAATTTTACCATGAAAAAATCAAATGGCCACTAATATTTCAAAATGAAAAATCTAATTACCAATTCGAAAAAGGCAATTCATATAAAATCGTGTTAATTTTTCATTTAAAAGATAAAGAACCATTTAACCTCATTGAACAAAATCTTAACAAAATTAGTTGGAACAAAAGAAGAAATGCCTTGATATTTGTTTCTTCTTTACAAAGTTTCACAAAAATTTCTAAAATTAAAAGGGTTGCAGAATCAAGGGAAAAAGTTTTCATTATCAATAATGAAATTTGGACAGATCCATTAACATTTAACAATGGCGAATTAGAAAAAATAACTAATATTTTTGATAGAAAGTTAGGTAATGAAAGATTAGGACGAAATTTACGAGGGCGTCACTTAATAGCTGGTAATATGTATTATTTTCAATTTAATTTAATTAATAATTTAAATTGATTAAAGTCAATTACTTTTTGAAACAAGTAGCTAGACAATAACAAAATTACTTAAACTAAATTTTCCGATTTGAATCCTAATATTAGCTGGAGGAGAATTTCCAGTTTGGTGTTACAAAGAAAAAACTTTGAACTCGAATGAAGAAATTTTAGGCGGCTCAAAAGTAACGCTTTTGAAAACAGCAGCCAAAACATTCAATTTTACATTCTCAACTTCCTACAGCGGCTACAATGTACTAACATACAATGAAAATAACAAAACATTCACTGGAGCCCTTTCTCAAATTTTTTATCCAGAGCGAAATCACGATCTTGCTTTAGGTGGACATCCAGCATTAGATTTAATGCCCTTCGTTGACTATCCATCTAATGCCATTTATCTCTCAACGACTGAATTCACATTTGCTCAACCACTTCCCCAAATTGCAAAAAGCTGGGCAAGATTTCTCAAGACTCTTCAATTGCCAGTTTGGTTTATATTTTTCTTCACTTTCTTTTCAATCATCTTGTTGAATTTGACTATTGGGTATATAAAAGAAGGGAATTTTGATTCTTCTTTTGTAATGCCATTTGCATTAATAACAGAGCAAGGATTAGCCAATATTCCTTTGCAATTTCGCTATACTTCTTGCCTTCTTTTGATCACAGGAATTTTGATTGGAACGGCTTACAAAGCGGATTTACGAACCACCTTGTTATTTGCCAAAAATGAGAAAATTCCTTTAACATTCAAAGAGCTTGCTGGAACTGACATTGGAGTTCTTTTATTCATCAGCGAAGCGACTTCTTTTGCATATTTTCAAAGTGCTAAAGAACCCCATTTAGTAAAATTATATAAGAAATCCGAATTTGTGAATGATCCAGTTGAATGCACCATGAAGTCGTTTATGAGCACCGAGAGAAAAGTCTGCATTATGTGGAACCGAATGGAGGATGCGTTAATGGCAAAAATCCTTACAATTAATACCTTGGTTGACTCAATGGTAATTGCAAAAGATTACGTCATTCAGGCCAAAGTTGGCTTAACTTTTCAAAAGAATTCCCAATATGTGGACTCGTTCAGTGGAATTCAATCCGGCTTAGCAGAGTCCAAAATTTATCAGAAATGGGAAAATGATGAGCTGAGAATGTTTAAGCTCATTGGGAAAGAAGAGTTAATGAAGAAAAATAATAGCAAAGTTTACAAGAAGCTGATGGAAATCAATATGAACCGAATAGCAAAAGATGAAATTCCATTGAATTTAGAATCATTTCAAGGCATATTTTTTATTCTACCCATTGGCTTTCTCTTAGCATTATTTGCTTTTCATAATGAATTCTTTCGAATTCAATTCTGTCAAATATCCTACAAATGTGCTCTTTTGCTTTCCTATTGTAAATGTATTAAATTATATTTAAAATATTGAAACTTGTTATTTGTTATATTGTATAATAAAGATTCAAGTGAGCTCATTATAACTCATTTTAAAAATTTGTAAACTTAAATTAAAATTCGTATTTACAGATCAAATGTTTTTAATCACGCTTTTTTTGTAAATCAAAACATTCTTAAAACAAGCACATAGTTTGAAATTACCTTCTTAAACATCGTATAAGATACATATCCTACAATATTTTTTAAACGAGCGTTAGTTTTTAAGTAGATATAATTTTCAAAAAATAATTTGTCTAAAACTATTGCAAATCCAAAGTGAATTTATAAAATATTAAAATTTTATGAACCCCAAACCTATACGGTCCTATCATGATGAGAAGTTCAGGTGTATGATAAAAGGATTCTAATCAATATATTGAGCTGTATGAGTAAGAGTGAGAAGCTGGGAATGTTCTTCATGAAACGAGTGCATATATACCCCGGGTGCATGCATGTTATATCTCTCTCCAGTGTTCTCATTCAAAATTGTGTGGAGCTCCGTGAGAAGGATATTGATCGACTGGAGAAGAAAAGTGAGCTCTGTATGTTTTCGGGTCTATTCCCTATAGAGAGGGATATAGGGGGAATGTTTGGTCCTAAACAGCTTTTAAAAGCTGTTGAGTTGGCGTAGTAAGAGATTTCCTAAGGAAGAATCCGGGTCAGGTCCGATTCTCCGCAGAAATTCTTCTCTAATAGGTTCTCCACTTCCTTCCAACTTACATCGCATCCAATTAAAACACAAAATCCACATGTAAACCACCAACAGTACAAAAATACATTTCCTTCTCGACTTAACCTAATCTTACTAACTTTCTTCATGTACAAGGTTCTTAAAATTTTAAATCTTTTTCAATTAATTTACAGAAAGAAATTTTAAAATATTTCTTATATACGAATAATACCATTATAGGAAATCTATATAATATGTATATAAAAATTGCATGTGATTTGGACGCAGAACAGAACGGCTATCTAGACCGTATGTATTCATAATAAAATACACAAACTTCAAAGTTGGCACAATAGAAAACTCGTACTATGTCGTTAAAACCCATTGTACGGCTTTTGTATTACATAAAAGAAGAAAATAGTCATTGCAAGCTTAGGTAAAAATCTTTTAAACAATAATTATAGTAATTACAAACTCATTTACTATAAATTCATTTAAAAAGTAAAATGACTCATTCATTTTAGTGAATAATGCATTAATTAATAACAAAATTGCACTTTTAATATTCAATTTGATCGTGTAGATATTTGTGTGTAAAGCGTAGATAAATGACATGGATGCTCCTAAAGTTTCTTTAGAAAGCATTGCTGTAAGTGATGAAAATACCAAAAAAAAATTTGTTATTTTGCCATCCAGTTATTTACGCACAGAACAATTATTGAACAAGGTTAAAGTCAATAAATACTCAAATAGCTTTTTTGTTTTTACATGGATATCAAAGGGGTTTGGGTCTTTTGACGGCGAATTGGAAATCGATGAATCAAATGTCAATACGAGAAGGTATAAAATCTCATTTTATAGATTCAACATTATACAATATTTATAAACTGGGAAAACCCGTGAGCTGTATGATAAATCTAAGTACTATTCGAATACTAGAGGAAATTGACTATAAATCTTGTAAATCTTGAAATTTCACTTGATAAATAGGGGAAGTCGGAGTAATTCGCCGCCAACTGGTGCTGGTTCGGAGGAAAGCAGTCCGAGCAAACGAGTGCAATTCAAGTACGTAAAATAATTTCTTAATTATAACTCTTTGTTCGTATAATCAAAATTTTAAATTATTTATATATTCTACTCAATGTCCTTTATATTTGTTCCCTATTGGTTAAATTTCGCTGTTTATCATAATTACCAAATTTAATTACACGGCATAATGGGGTGATTTATTAATTAAATTACACAGGAGCGAGCGGAAAAACAAAGGCGATGGCTTAATGGAAGACGAAGACGACGAAGGGGAAAATGAAGAATTGCTCGAGATTAACTCAAATGTCAAATCAAGACCAATTTCAATCCCAAGAGACAAAAGTTCTTCAGCTTCTCTCATCATGCCTATTGAGTTCCAAGAAGTAATTCTTAATTAAGTCTAGCTTTACGATTAAAAAATAAGGAATATATGCCCCAATGACATTTTTTAGTACAAGTATACACATTATTCCATTTATTATCTATTTATAATAAATTACTTCGTAGGGATATCGATTTGTTCAATTGGACATTCTCAATGGCCCTGAGAACTCTAGCGAAATAGAAGATTATGAATGGACAGAGACGTCGAGATGGATCAAATACGAAGAGGATTTAGAGGAAAGCTCGGGTCGATGGGGACGACCGCATAATTCCGCCGTATATCTTAATGCTCTTCTCAAAGCGAGATCGTTGATTCAAACGGAAGGTTTGGGAATTACAAATTGAAATTGATATAATTTGCGGTTCACATTCGTTTGGACTTTAATGAACTGAATAATGAATAGGTCTAATCTCATTGAATACTGATGGGAAAGACATGGGGGAAATCGGACAAAACACGTGTAAAATCCTCCTGAACAAAGGGCTCATTACTTCAACGACTGCAACGATATTTTTAAAATCAATGGAACTGAAGCACACGCACGTGATGGAAATTAGTGACTGGTTTGGAATTAAAAAGCCACAATACGCTTCTTATGCGAGCCTTCAAGTGATTATTTTACTAATTAATTTAGCTTAATAACTTTCACCGTTTATTTTTAATTACCAAACACACGAAAATTAAATGTGAGATTTAATTACAATTATCCTTCATTCTAATGAATCTCATTGATAGACTAATGTTTCCTATTTTAGAGTTTATATGAAGAAAGCCCTGGGACTAAAATCCGATCACCTTTGGAACAAATTTTAACAAAGAAAAGTTCATTTCCCAAGATCAACTCTTCTAATGCAATAAAACGTCAAATTGATTCAAGTGTAAGCAGTTATGCAAAATTGTAAATTATACTTGGCAATTTAAAATATCAAAGCTGAGAAATTATTTATTATCATTTAATTTGATTTGATTCAAAATTATCCTTCAGGATAATTAATAATTTTCAATCGGTTTATGTTGACAGATCGAAATGAAAATTTTGGGAATCAACAAAGAGTCGAACACAATGGAAGAACTGATGTCATCATCTGAGAGAGATGGAATGAGAAAATGGACACAAAGGTTCACTGAAGGATGTCTCAACTTGTTTGGAAGATTCGACGAATTAACAGAAAGAATATTTGTCTTCATCCGTCTTAAAGAAACTCCATTACTCTTTAATGTCACAGAGGTATTGATTATTCATAAATATCATAATTACTTACCTAATTAACTTTTTAATGTTGAATTTTAATATCATGTTTTGATTTCTTCTTATATGGGTAATTTGAGAGAATTTGCATTGTCATCTTTATTTTGTGATGCTCTCTCATTTTATGTTGTTAATATTTCAGAATAGATGACGCCTAAAATTGTTTAAAAATACCCCATTTTATTTTATTTTCGTGTTAGTTGTTCAATTAAATATATAAATTCTAAATGTTCGTGTTATTCAGATATACTATTTAATTAGGAAAATTTAATTTGATGGTTAAACGTTGATTTTTGGGATTTCAGGTCCCGATTCCAGTCTCGTTCATTGTCGTTCTTCTGATTCCGAAATGGGACGATTTGGATTTACTGGAAGTTGGGAAATCCTTTGGTTCCCTTATGGCTAACAAAGTTCGTTGCTTCAATGGATAAAAAATCCTTCCTTCCTTCCTAGTTGGGTTGTCCTTTTCTTAATTATTTCAATTAAAAGCAAATCCTTAAAAAATTCAAATTAATTTAATCAAATTAAACAAGTTTTTAATCAAATTCAATAACACCTATTGTGAAAGCAAATGAGAAAATTTAATTTCAATTTATTAAAATCAATAAAACTTAACACCAATAATAATTCTTAATAACTTTTAGCAATTATTATTTGATCATAGAGCTTTACCTAGAATGATTCTCAATGTTTATTTTTAGTCTCTTTAATTTTCATGCATAGAAATTTCTCAAAGGTCAATAATCCTTCTGTTTCAATGCTTTCCTTCTTTGATTAGAGTTTCTTTCAACGAGCAACTGAAGCTCATGGCCGTGAATGTCTTCTCAAAGGTCTTGAAGATTTCCTAGACGAATGCATCATTTTCCCACCGGGTGAATTCGAAGATTCCAATCTCATCCCAATGCATAAACTCAGATCCAAAAATAGGGAAATTTTGCTGAGAAAACAATTAAGAAAAGTTTCACTTCAAAGTTGTAATTTGAACGAACAAGATCTCCAACTTCATCTTACAATAGATGGTAAATAAATTATATAATAATAATTAAGAATTCTTAAATTAAATTGAACTTTTATCATTGTATTAACTAATAACTAAGAATGAATTCCTACCTAATATTTTTCCTGAAAGCAATTAATAACAACAATTAAGTAATTAATTATTTCAGATGGAAATCCAATGAATCGAGATCCGTTTGTTCGAACTGGTCGACCATTCGGCGGCGCCATCAATGATTTAAAGTACCGTTACAAATTGTATAAATCCGATATCACCGACGCTTTTAATCTTCAATGTGTGGCAACTGTATGTTTCTTGTATTTCGCAACAATTGCTCATGTCATTACTTTCGGAGGGCTTTTAGGTATGAAATTATGCTTTTTTAATTCTTTTTAAAATATAGGTTTTACAATTGTAGTTTTATAATTAAAATATAAAAATTTCTTGTCAAACGGTAAAACTTATTTATAATCTATAGGAGAAAAAACCGACAATCAAATTGGAATCAGTGAAACAATCATGGCTTCATTTCTATCTGGAGCATTTTTTTCTCTCACGTCAGGTCAACCGCTTTTACCAATCAACCCAACAGGTCCTTTGCTCTTGTTCGACGAACTTCTATACAAGTTTTGTCGGAGTCATGAGTTCGAGTATCTCACAGTCCGAGTTTGGATTTCCCTATGGGTTGGCCTCATCACCCTTTTCATTGTGGGATTCGAAGGGAGCGTTTTGGTCAGAAGATTCACGCGATTCACTCAAGAGATCTTTGCGAACTTCATCTCGGTCATCTTCACTTATGAGAGTATTCACTGTCTTTGGCAAGTCTATGAAGTTCATCCGCTCAAGTTTGTTGTGCCAACGTATTCTTCAGTTCCAGTCGTTCTTATAGATCCATTTAACGATACTAGCACGTAAGGAAATCATTAAAAAATTACACTTTTCATGATTTGATTAAACACTAAATTTTCATCATTAGTGGGTTTTTAACATTTTGATGATTTTTACCTAATTAATTACAGTTTGCCTGGGCATCCTATTGATAATTTGGATGGAGAAACAGGAGAATTGGACCATCAACCCAACACGGCGTTACTTTCAACATTCCTCATGCTCGGAACTTTCTTCTTTGCATATTTTCTTAAAATGTTTAAAAACAGCATCTTCTTGCCCGATCGCGTAATTAACATAAAATAAAAATGATAATTAATATTCACAACAATGAAATGAAAGGGTTTTTTCGGTAAAACAGTAAATTTTAATTTTAGGTACGAATTCTATTGGGAGATTTCAATGTTCCAATTGCAATAGCCATCATGGTCACAATTGACTTCAACATTGCTGATGAAATTTATACTCAAAAGCTCAAAGTTCCTTCTGGCATTGAACCATCGCGGCCTGATTTACGTGGTTGGATTATTTCACCGTTTGGATCTAAAGGAGATTTTCCCGTTTGGCTCATTTTTGCTTCTGCCATTCCAGCAATCCTCGTCTCAATCATCGTCTTTATGACAATTGAAATTTGCGAGTGAGGAGAAATAACTCAATATTTAAATATAGTTTACTCGTTAACTGGACAACTGAGCCTATTAATGAAATATAACGTTAATTGATCCCATTAAGGATATTAAAGAATTATTTATTTATTTTGTTCAGATTATTAATAAGCAAAATGAAAGTGAGAAAAGGCTCCGGATTTCATTTGGATCTTATAATCATTGGAGTGATTAACATTATGAATTCTTTCATTGGGGCTTCTTGGGTTTGCGTCGCGACACTGAAAGCTCTTGCTCATGTGGCAGCTTTAACAGTTTACTCTGAAAATAACCCACCTGGACAAAAACCAGCTATTGTTAAAGTTAGGGGTAAAATGTTTTACTTATTCTTATCTTGTTGAAAATATAAGAAATCTGAAATCTGAACTGAAATCTGAAATTAATAAAAGACAATTATTTAATGTAATAAATATTAAATGAACCACTTTAATTGTTATAGAACAAAGAGTAACAGTTTTTATCGTGAGCATTTTGGTGGGTTGTTCGGTGGCAATGGGAAGTTTACTCAAACGAATTCCTTTGGCTGTTCTTTTCGGAGTTTTCTTATACATGGGAATTACGTCTTTTGGAATCACACAGCTTTTTGCTCGATTTCAACTAATTTTCATTCCAGCTAAAAATCATCCAAACGACATTTATACAAGAAAAGTAATCTTTTTAATCTATAATATTACATTATTAAAATTCAATTTTTAATTACTTTTAAGTAAATAAGTAATTGCAATTAAGTAATTATTAATGTTTGATTTGTTTAATAAAAATGATTGTTTATCTAAAAGGTTCGAACGTGGAAGATGCACGTTTATACGGGAATTCAAGTAGGGGTTTTAGGACTTCTCTGGACGGTGAAGTCGATAAAAGAAATTTCTCTCTTTTTCCCTTTCGTTCTTATGATGCTCGTTCCAATTAGATGTCAACTCAAGCATTTTTTCTCCGAAATTGAACTTGAGGCTGTGCGTTAAATCTTATTCTACTTTCATAAATAAAATATGAAATGATTTTTAAAAAGTTAATTAATATTTTTATGTTTTAGTTGGATGGTGACGGCTCTGAATCAAAGGCACATTGAAGAATTATACAGCTAAATCTATTTCAATGCCCAAATGGATTGTTAATGGTTGATGAATATAAAAATATTTACCTGCTAACTTAAACTTATAGCATTTAATAACTCGTATTTACATTGGTAGAGAAATCGAAGAAAGGCGGAAGAACTTTACAATCTTCCTTTTACTTGCAATAATAATTAATCGAACTGACTTGTTAACCCCAAATACCAAATATGGGGGAAGTCAAAGTACCTTACTAATCAAGGCGAGGGTTCAATAAATTTCTAAATGATACACCTACATAAAATGTACTGTGCAACAGATAAAAACTGTAATTTTGGTAATTATAGTATTTTGCTCAATAGCTATTGAAATGGTAATAATAAAAATAATGTACCTTATTAAAATGTTAGACCCATCCAATTTTAAAAGACTCCTAGAATTAAATATTTGATCTTACATACCTTAGTAAGTAGATATCTTAATAAATTCTAGCGATTTTCAAAATCTTTTGAAATAATTACTTAATAGAAATGTACTTCATTTCTTAATTAGCAATGAATTTAGTAAATGGCTATTACATTAGTAAAGAAGAGATCTTTATAAGAAAATGTATCGACTAACGAATGAACGAGTGATAATTTTTGCGGAAAAATAAATCTCTTAATGCAGGTACTTTTATAAAACAATCTTCATTGAGTATTTATTATCATCTGAACGTGGTTATTATTGAACATTTAATGATTAATTGAAAAAATTATATGCAAGTACATAGAATACATTTATAAAATATAAAAATATTAACAAATTTATTAAATGTGATAATGTAACTGTAATTCTTGTGTGGAAGTAGTATCATTAAGTTTCGTGCAAGCTTTCAAATTCGTTGGTAATTGTCTGGTTTGATGTTTTTAGCATATCCTTTAATAATGGACGGAATTTTTGGCCTTATCTGTTCTAGCACAAACGTACTGTTTTCAGTTTTTTAGATTAAAATAAAGTTTATTAATATTAAAATAAAGTTATTTAATAATAAAATATAGTTTTACTGAATTTACGTTATAAATTTCTGTGTTAAAGTCACTTTTGATTTCGTTTGTAATTCCAATCATTATTGAATTAATCTCTTTTTTCCATATTTTCCACCTAATTTTGTTTCGAGTTCGTTGTTCCATTCAGAATTTGTCCATTCTTCATACCGCTCGTTCACAGGTTGACTGACATCTAAAATGTGTAGATTTTGGAAATTGTTCCAATCTGTCGAAGCTGTGTGTTCAAATAAAATTACAAGGCAAAACGGCAAAAATAATATTGCTGACATTTTTATGAATCTTTTCTAAAAATGTTTGTGAAATTATTGAATAATTTTTTGAAAATTATTAAGTTTTATATTAAATTTACTATACAATGTTTCGATAGCATTTATTATTGGAAGTAGAAAGATTATTTTAATTTAAAATATGATTTTTATGAATTAATCAATTGACTTTTTTAAATCAAATTTTATTAATTTAATTTATTGTAAGAAGGTTTTAATTAAATTACTAAAATGAATCAAGCGGAATTGACTTAATATTGTTTATTTAAGCTTTGAGCAGTCTTTCAAATTCGTTGGTAATTGTCCACTTTCCTTCTTGTTTTTGGCATATCCTTGAAAATGAACTGGATTTTTAACCTTATCAACCCCAGCACAGACATATTGCTTTCCACAGCGATGAGTTTGATAAGTTGACTTTTTCCTTATAAGCGTCATCACGTAAATGTCATATTGCTCATTTCCCCAATAAAGATTATCTCTCGACGAGCCAGAAGAATACTTTATAAATGAATTGCAAAAATATTAATTTAGTACCTAATTGATTTTTGTAAATTAAGTCTTTCTTACTTTATCAGTTGCGTTGTTAAAGTCCTGTTGAATTTGAGTTGTCGCTCCAATCATTATAGAATTTACTTCTTTTGAGCCATATTTTGCACCAATTTTCTGTTTAAGTTCTTCGTTCCAATCAGAATTTGACCAAGTTTCATATTTTGAGTTTGGAGGACGAATTACATCTAAAATATGCTGATTTTGAAAATTTTTCCAATCTGATGAATATATTTGTTCTGCCGAAATTAAAAGGCAAAATGCTAAAAATAATTTTGCTACCATATTGCATGAAGATTCAACCTGAACTAATAAATATTACAATGAAATAATTATTATTACCAACCAAATTCTATGGAAAAATATTCTTTTATATGAAACATTTGGTTATGATGAAATTATTTGCTTAAAGTCTTATTGCAAACCTCAATTTTATTTACTAAAGTGAATGCAGACATGAATTTTATTGCATTTAAGTTCGTTTAACGATTATTTTATTACAGTGTATTTATTTTACATTTAGTTGTCATTTAATTTAACTTTCATAGTTTTTTATCTAATCGAAGATGCAATTAATAAACAGAATTCTTTGTTAAATAAACAAGATTAGGAATTAATAACATTTTGTATAATCTTGATAAATAATGAACAAATGAATATGAAATTGTAAGAGTAAAAACGGTCTATCTCAAATCGAAATTTGTTTACATATAAAATATAGTTAATAGTTGTGAATAAATACATAACAAGTAACAAGTAATACAAATGGGTTGGCATAATTAAAATTAACTTGATTGAAATTTTTTATTTCTCAACCAATTCAATTCTCGTGTTATGCAAATGCTGTTCAGCATTCATTTCATTTTCTTCGTTTGGTATTTTGTTCAAATGATTTTCAATTTCCTTTTTAGAAAGATGTTGAACAATTGCTGCAGCATATGCATCTCCAATGACATTATTTGTAGTTCTCATTCGATCCCTTCAATAAAAAAGATTTGAAATATAACATTAAAATTTAAATTGAACTATATTTATTTCTAGATTATACATTTCATTTTAATATTTGGTCGATTCCTATACAGCACAGTTCTTTTCCTAGTTTATATAGGGAAAATGTTCATGTTATCATGAAAATATTTATCGAATATATTAAACATATTTTGAAAAATGAAGAAAGGAAGAAAAGGTTTTATCGTTGTTTCCAGCAAAAACGGGCAGCAATTTGAGCATCTCAATTGATTCATTTATACAATCATTAAAAAATAAATCACAGGTTTTGTTTAAGATCATAATATTTATAGTAACAAGATATTTTTATTTCCTATATAAACTAGCAATAGAACTGCTGTATACCCTGAATGCTATATGTCACGCAATTAACTTGATACATGTAAAACTAAATGTATTGATTTGAAAAGATTCAACAAGGCTGTTGTGAAAATTCGTATAAAGTTAATAAGCATTTAAATAATGAAATTAAGTAAATTTGAAAGTGAAATTAATTTAGTCGGAAACTTTGTTATATTCGATGCAGTTTCACAACAATCTTCATATTTGTAAATTATTTTCATAACAACCTTGTTTATTCACATTTAAAATCAATACATTTAGCTTTTTCTTTATTATGATAGTTGCATGACATAGCATTCTCGGTATGTATTATACTAGTATCTTACATGAACCAGTCAATGGCAAAAAGTAATCCAATGTCATTTGTTGGGGCATTAATCGCGTTTAGAATGATAAACAATAAAGTGAGAGATGCACTTGGAGCAGTAGCTAAAAATTACCATACAACAAAAAATGTTAAATCTTATTTAAATATGGTCCCAATTGAAATGGACATGCCTAATTGAAATATGCACTATTAATTTACCAGTGGCCACCGAAACTGCTGTAGCTGTTAAGCTGAATTTCAAAATTTATTATGCATTATAATATTCTCATTCGTTTTAAAGTCATATTTCATATAAAAGTGCAATATGATTATTGAATGTTTTACCAAACGTTGACATAATCTCCAAAGCCCAATGGAACGTTATTCATTTGAGCAATGAAAATTGCCGCAACCGAGACAAACAACGCTGTCCCATCCATATTTACCGTTACACCAATAGGAACGACAAAGCGAGAAATTCTTGGGTCAATTTTCAGTTTTTCATCAAGACATTTAAGAGTGATTGGAAGTGCCGCACTCCTTAGTTTGAAAATTAAATCATTAAATATTTAACCTAAATTTTATATTATTAACATAGATAGTTATTTTGAAAATTTTACGATGAATCAGCTGCAAAAGCGGTCATTACTGCAGGAAGAATTCCAACATAATACTCAAAAGGATTTTTCCTCAAAAATGAAAAATAAATCAATTGAATGATAATCCATTGATAAAGAAAAATTCCAATTGCAACTGTTAGGATGAACATTCCTAGTTGTCCAGTTGTTTCGAGAATACTGGAAACTTGGATAATTTTAGTTGTTATTATGCTCGCCATTCCAATTGGTGTTAACCTAATTTTACAAAAGTGTTCTAAATAACTATTTTTTCTAACATTAAAATTAAAATATTAATTGTAATTACCAAATGGCAATTGAAATCATTTTCATTGTAATTTCATCAATGCTTTTTGCAACATCTAAAAACATTTTTGCCTTTTCTCCCACTAGTGAAATTGCTGTCCCCAAAAATATAGCAAAACTCATAACTCCCAACGTGTTTGTTCCGGGTCTTGAATATTAAATAGGCACATTTTTTATTTATACAATGAAGAATAATCAGTAACTGACATTAATATTTTTAAATTTCTATTTCCATATTTATATGCATAAACCTTTCAATAAGTTTTTTAAGTAATGGAGAACGCCTATTGAGTATATTTTCTCTGTAATAAAATGTTGATGTCTGAAAATGATTAGAAAAAATAAAGTTAAAACTTCCCAATATTTATTAAGCCCTAAATAATTAAATTACTTTCAGCTTAATGTTATTATAATTAAAGTATAATAAATAGTAATTAAAATTAATTTACTTGCTGAAACAAAGTTGTGAATAAATTGCTTGGAACAATATTTCGTCCAAGATCAAGGAAATTATCCATTAATGTATTTTTGTTTTCTGGATCTAATGAAGAAATGGACGAAGTAGAATTTATTTGCTCTCGGAAAGAATTTCCAGGATCAATTAAAACGACGAGGCAAATGCCCAGAATTGAATTAAACACAGAGGTCGCAATGAAATAAATAATTGTACGCATGACTATTTTTCCATTCGACTTCGCTTCCAAACTCGCAGATCCTAGGTAAATAGATTTTTTATTGTTTGTTTAAATTAACAAGCTTCTTTACATATTAAATCATGTAATCATAAACGTTTTACCAACAAGTAGACTAAAGAAAACCACTGGGATAATCATCGATTGAAGACACCGGATGAAAATTTCGCCAGGGTATGCAAGAAGTTCTTGAACTTGATCACTTGGTGTAAAAGGTTTTAACGTAAACCCTTTAAAAAATTATAAATATTTTAACCAATTTTTATTTAATTATTATGATACGCTTTTACCTAAAATGAGACCAATTAAAACTCCAGCTATAGTTAATGTTAAAAAGAAATTATAAAAAAATATTTGTTTAAGAAAATTCATTTTTAATTTTTAATTTATGTTGTGGGAAATGTAAAATTGTAAGGGTTGCGAAAAATATTTATAACTTTATCTTGCTAATATATATTCTATGAAAGTGAGTAAATAAAACATGAATCTTCATTCAATTGTGGATATGAAAGGATTAAATAACAAACCACAGATCAGCAGCTTTCGTATTGAATGCATGATGTCGTTTAATTAATTAACAATTTATACAATTTAGTTCAATTAAGAGCATCATTCGGCAATCCACAATTTATCCACTTGTGATAAGTGAATGAAGCAATAAAGCATAATAAAAATATCCTCTACATCACACATTTGCTTATTGCTACATAGTTGGTTTACTGTTATTTAACGGTTTAAATAGCAATTAAGATTGATTTAAACGTTATTGGGGTAATTTCAAACATTTCACCCCGCCATCTATAATGTCTAATCAAATAAATTACATAAAAGAATTAAGTAATAATGAAATTTTAAATAATATTCTTATTTGCCCATATCGCAAACTTAAGTTTTTCAATTAATAGAAAGACGAGCGACGCTGAATGACCAATAATTATTATGATAAACGCAGTGAAAACATCTTTCATGTCAAGTTTCTCTTTATATTTTCCATCAGTTTTCGTTATACATTGAATTGAGGAATCTCGAATAAAGTTTTTACCAAGCCGATTCATAATTCCTCTTTCTTGCATTGTAACAATTCTGCAAATGTTCAAAGCAAAATCTTAAATACAAGAATAAATATCCTTAGATGCATAATAGATAATTAATTTTTCAATGGCATTTAGTACTTGTAATTAAATAAAGGTCTTAGGGGCGATCCGCGCTTAACCACCATGCTTTCTTTGAGTCTCTTATCCCACAAGTTGACTTTGTACAAATTATTACAAGCATAGTTGTCCTCATATCCTTCGAATTTAATAACAGGGAAAAAAGAATCAGTTATTGTCACTAAAGCCACTTTTAATCCGCTAAATATTTTCTTCAACAAGAAATCAATTTCTACGTTGCTTTCATTTTCAAATCTTCGTTTAATTAATTGTCCATCTTCTAATTCCTATAATCAACATTTCATTGCACAAAATTAACCAATTCGAATGAAAACGTTTTAAAAAACAAAAATGCCCAGTGTTTTAATTATTAAGGAGAACTTAAGAACCTTAATGACGAATTTTGTTGTTGGAATGTGAATGTCACTATAAAGAGTAAAAGAACTTGAAAGAAGATCGTCAAATGTTTGAATAGGAATGACTTCGACTAATAACATTTGAATATCAAGTCAATGTAAATTATGTATAATTCTGTTTTTATATTTTCATTAATAATCGATTTTAGAAAATTACCACTTAGTATTGATACAAGAGCTGCCGAATAAGCTACGTAAAGAACGAGACCCGTAAAAATGCATGTAAAGAAAAGAACTTTCATCGTTATTGAATTTGGTGACGTGTACCAGCCTTGACAAAAATATTTTAGTGATACAATTAAATATTGAAAAGTATTAAAAGTCTTAGAAAATATTGAAAAAGTTAAAATCCTCAATTTGGTTAGTTTAATAATATAGCAACCTTGTTGGCACATAATGCTTATAGTCCACAGTGGACCATCTTGACAAAAAAGTTCCTCACTTTCTTTGAGCATGTGATTTCTCTTTTTTAAATTTTTGATTATCATTGTACACAAAATGATTAGGATAGAAATCCCAGTTAATGTAAGCCAAATGTCTGTTGTGAATGCCAATAAAAATACATCTCGAATTGAATTAGCCGGAGGCTGCTTGAAATATGCTACAATACTAGATGAAAATATAAGAACTTTTATAAGAATTTGTTTTCCTTTGTTTGATAAATTACCGACTGCGTCTTAAATGAGTTAAATTAAAACCTATTTTGAAATCCTGGTAAAAGAAATGTAATTCCATTTGGGCCAGAAACTCGATAAAGAAGGAATTCTGATAAGCAAACAATAATATCTCCAATCCCTTTGTCCACTTCTTCAGCCATTCCAAAAAGCGTTCCATTTGGTCCTTCTCTTATGTATCCTTTGCCTCTTTTTGCCACCTCGCTTTTAATTATTATTTATTTATAGTTTCAATTCAGTTTTCAATCTTTAACATTATATAAATACATTACGTGAAATTGCATGCGTCTCTGAGATATCGGAATAATTCAACTTCGATTCCGCTATCAAATAAAACGATTTCATCTTTTATTATGTATTTTGTACCAAGAGGATATGCAGGATCATCCTTTATTAAGTTAAAATTAATAAATTATCGGTTATTTTTTTACAATTAATACTCATCCACATTCAAAAATATAATTTTTCCCGTCCCTGAATTATAAAACGTTTTATTGGATTTGGATTACCATTGAAATTCCAATAATTGGCAATCCTTCTAAATCAGCTCTTCTTGAAGTTTTATTGATAAAATTATAAATACTTAGCGAGCTTATATTATTATTAAAACTATAATTTTTGTAATTATAAATTTCATTAATTTTTGGAATTTCATTTTGATAATTTATAAAGAAGAAATTTGAAGAATATGGAACAATTTTGAAATCAGCATTTTGTAATGCTTCAGTGCGCCATATTGCTGTTGAGCAAATGAGGAAGTAAGGGCTCCAAGTGAATCTTTCATTTTGTCCATTATTGAAGTCAATAAACTATAAATAATTCTTTAATTTTTATATTTTGAATAAATAAAATAATAATTTGCCAATAAAATAATCTTACTTGCTTATATATGGAACTATGATTTACATTGATAAATGCAAAAGCAAGTCTCCAATCGGTATATTCAGGTGAAAACTTTTCCCACTTATTAGAAGATATTAAAGCTATTTGTTGATGAATCCAAATATCGTCATATTCAGGTATGAAATTAGCTACAAAATTTGAAAAAATATAATATATATCAACATTGATGGTGCTACATTACATATTAAATTATCGAAACACTGTAATGAACTTACTTCCCAGTACAATATCAAAGTGTTTGAAAAAATTTAACATAAACAAACATGGATCTGAACTATTAACTTGAACGTTTAAAATAAACAAATAAATAATGAGTTTTGAAAAATTATTCATAATTATATAAGAAAAAATAATTAATAATTGGATAATCCAATTTAAATTGGTATATAAATCTTAGTAAGAAATACATTACTCTATATGCATCATCGTAACGTAACGATATGATTTTGCATTTTGTCTAATATATTTACGTCGAAACTCAATTTGTAGCCCGAGAAAATATTTGTTAAATTAATTATGTCATTATACTCTTATCAATCAATATTACTTTGTTGTAAATTCCTTTAAATGATGAAAGCACTTTAGTATAAATAGTGTATCATTTGTTATTCATCGATTCATAAAAGAAAATCATTAGAAGAAATCGTAAGAAACTCAACTTAATGCGTGCTATGATTACGATTGCCTATTCAAATAGAACACAAATTGGAGCTCTTTCATGAGATGTAAAATACATTAAGGAAAAATAACATAAAGAATAACACGACGTGAAAGTTTTATTATTAGTTTTTATGAATACCAAAAATAACAATGAAATGGAATGGTAGAAAATTCTTTCTACCATCATCTTCCAAAAGAACTTTTATTTTCGAATTTGCTTATAAAAGTGAAATATGTAAATACAATAATTTTGTACAATTTTTATGCCTGATGTAAAATGATAATTAATGACTAACTATTATAACTAATATGTAATAAATTTTACAAATTCAATCTCTGTAATTCTCATGTGTGAACAGATAATTTTAAAAGTAAATAAATACTAAATTGGAACTATGCCTTTTGATGTAATGTCTCCAATAATTTTATCAGTTAATTTATTAAATATAAAGCATTTAAGTGATATCTGGATCTATATATTATAATTGATTGAAGATAATAATATTTCCTAATGAAGCAAAAATAACGAAATAAACATGTCTTCCCTAATAATTTAATGTAGATTATTTGAATATTAGTATAATTTGTCTCTTTTGTTAAATCCAATGTGAAGTGTCTGTCATGATCAAAAATGAAACTTTAACAATTGATTTGATATCCTTGATTCAATTGATTGGCACTATTAATTACATCATCTCTAACATTTATTTTCTAGAGTTAGTTTATAATAATTAATCATAGAGAATTCAACGTATAAAAGAAATTAGTAGTTATATATTCTAGAATATTGCATTTTACATAATAAAATGGACTTAATAATTTTAACATTGTTAAGTTTTATTTTTATTACATCAGTGTCGGGTCAAGTGTGTAACATTTATTGTGATGGAAGAGTAGCTGAATTGTCTAATGGGCCAAGGTTCGTGGCCTCAGTTGAAGTTTGGTCAAGAAAAATGAGTTTGTTCATTTCCGACATGGATAATATGGGCTATGGAATGATTGAAAACGGAGATCCTGGTAAAATAATTAATTAATTTCATCTACAATTTAGAATTCTGCAAATATTTTGATCATACTTTATTATCTACTAAATTAAAAATAGGGGATGAACTTTGGCTCGACCGATCTTTTGACGGAGGAATCAGTTGGGCTGATGGAAGCAAATTAGGAAATAAGGAAATTCCTCAAGGGGAAACTTCGACTTTGAGCAATTCTTTCAATGTTGATGTTCCATCCCAAAGGAAACTTGGAAGTTTAAGAGTTTGTGGGAAAGCATCAAATCGTCCAGAAATTTCTTGCACAACTTGGTTTCGGTCATTGGTTCAGGCTGAAAGGCGTGTTGACGCCGCAGCGACAGCCTTAATGCAATTTTATGATGAAAGAGGATTATGGAAAACAACTGGATGGTGGAATGCAGCGAATTGTCTCACAGCTATAATCGATTATACAAGAATTTCAAAGAGAAATTATTACGTTTACGCAATTGATGAAACATTTGAGAAAAATAAAGACAAAGAAGATGGGAATTTTACAAATCTTTACATAGACGGTATAGATAGACTATAATATACACAGTGCACACTTACACATTCATGTTATTTTCTCGCCTTTATTTGATCCATATTAACATATATATATAGGAGGAATATAACTTAAAATTATATTTTTACAGATACTCTTTGGTGGGGACTCGCCTGGGTTGATGCCTTTGATTTAACAGGAAACACTAAATATTTGGACATGGCCATCATTGACGCTGACTATTCCTATGCATACAGAGATGATCATTGCGGTGGGGGTCTTTGGTGGACAACGAGAAAAGACTATAAAAATGCGTAAATTCAAATTCATAGAGTAATAAATAATTATAGTTAGTGATCCAATTTAATTAAAGGTTAGTATTGTTAATTTCTTTTTTAGAATTCCTAATGAATTATTCATAAAATTGGCAGCAGCCCTTCATAACCGGATTCCAGGAGATACGAAATACCTTAATCAAGGGCTTGAAGTTTGGGATTGGTTCAAAAATAGTGGAATGATCAACGAGGAGAATTTAATCAACGATGGTTTAACTGACTCATGCGAGAACAATTGGGACGTCACTTGGACTTACAACCAAGGCGTAATTCTCGGAGGTCTCGTTGAGCTTTTCCAAGCAACTGGAGATTATGGGTTTATTGAAGAAGCAAAGAAAATTGCCGACGCCGTAATAGGAAGTTCATTTCTGAGTCCTAATGGCATTCTGACTGAACCGTGTGAAAATGGAGACTGTGGAGCTGATGGCCCTTCGTTCAAAGGAATCTTCATGAGAAACCTTGGAGAACTCGATCGAGAAATTGAGAAAACTAAAGCACAAAGACCATATCTCTCTTATATTCTTGCCCAGGACTTCTCATTATGGGAAAAAGGAAGGAATTCGCTAAATCAATTTGGATTAAGATACGGTGGACCATTTGATAAAGCGGATGGTGCGAGACAGCACTCGGCGTTTGAGGCTTTCATTGCGGCTTCAGATGCTGTCAAATAATTCCTACTTACTGAAAAATTAGATAACTGCATGCGTATTATTGTAAAAAACAATTAATTAGATATATATCATAATATTTTATTCTCGATAAAAAGTGATGCATATTATATGTATAGAATTAAAAATAGGTAAGTATGAGATAGTAAAATTTTCATGTTATCCAAAAATACAAATAAATAAATAAAAGAAAATTATTTTATTAGCTTCAATTTCAATCACTTTCACTCCATTGCACAAATAAAATGTATTTATATAATAATAAAAGGAAGGTCCTTGACTTACATTGTAAAAGTAAATTTTATGATGAAAGTAAGAATAGATCTTACACTGACAGCATAAAACTAAGCTATTTGTCAGTTTGATTCATTCAATAAATGAAAGTGAGGAAATTATAAATATTTATCTAATTTAGTATTTCTAAGAAAAAAATGAAATCCTTTATTATTATACTCTTTGTAAGTGATTTTAATATTATATTCCTGTTAAAGGGCGTTATTATTATTTGTACATTTAAAATTATTTAATAAAATTTAAAATATACAATAATAAAATTAAAATGCTTATATACATTGCTTTTTAATCCCTAGATCGTATTTTGTGTCGAAGCAGCAAAAGTTCTTAAGCATTCAAGAAAACAAACGTCAGAACTAACCAAAGGCAATCAAAATTTCAATTGCATGGAGATAGAAGGAAGATGCATTGGCATTCAAGAAACAAATAAAAACAAGGATTCTATTGAACGAAAATCAAGGATCAAAAGAGAATTAAAACTAATGCCTCTTCCCTATGAGTATTCTCAATTTATGTTTATTAATTAGCATCAATAATTATTAATAATACTAAATAATCGAATTATTAATATAAATGTATTATGTAACTTTTATGTTTATTCGTAAACCATAATATAAAATTTATTTTATAGAATGCCGAAGCCAATGGGAAGAGGTAGAGGACCGTTTGGGAACAAAACTCGAGGAGGGTTTTTTGGCGGATATGGTGGATCTTTTTACGGATAAAAATAGTAATATTCTTACATTTTCATTCTACCTTCATATTTATATTTTTACTAATACTTTGAAATTATACACAATTTAAAAAAAGTAAAAACAAAATTTTATATATTGATACATTGATTTCATAAAGAGCCTTATCAGTAGTCAAATATGCGACTTATGAATATTTTTAAAGTAAACTAATCATATATTAAACTAGAGTTTAATAAAATAAGTAAATTCATGCAATACATGTGAGATACAAAATAAATTCCAGTAGAGAAGTTTGTGAGATAATGTTTCTTAAATCATCATATGGCATTCATGAGCTTATTAATAAAATTAATAATCCTGTCATGAAGTCGACGCTATCCTGGCTTTACTTAAGAACAAAAAATTATTTTATGTTCCTATCTTTTTTT
>VJMY01000778.1:0-32198 GCA_009869795.1 Neelides sp. FZ-2019
CTTGCAAAAAGGATCCACGATGATTCGCTTAAATTTTCTTGAGCTATTATAGAGCGCGAAATAGCAAGAAGCAATATTATTATTAGTAAAGAGCTCCAAATATCCGATTTAAAAGATTGTAAATACACTTTTAGTTCTTCAAAAAAATAAAATTGAGTTGGTTTTTGAAATGAAAGTGTAATTCTGAAATTCAAATTACAAAAATGAAAATGTTTTATAAAGATAATTGAACGAAGGAAAGCTAAAGTCTTATATTAGAATATATTTATGAATCAATCACGGTATTTCATAAACGACCGGAAGAAATCTAAGAATGTCAGATTTGTTTGGAATCATTCCTATTGTTGTTCCCAAAATATCTATAGAATCTTTTTCCAGCTCAAATTCCACAGTATTTAAACTTAAAGTTTTTTCATAATACGATTCAATACTGAAATAAATAAATATTTGTATCACGGTGACCTGACTATTGGTCATTTACTACTGGAGATAACCCCAATTGGTTAATCTGAATACCAGTCATTTACTATTCGTCATAATCTGAAAAGTAAAAATAATTCTATAAAGATCCATAAATAAACGCATAACACAACCTTTTTTCAAAATCAGTTTAGTTTCCATTTATCAGCCAAGCAAGCACGAATTTCATTAACATCTTTAAGTTTACCACGGAAAAAGGCAAGAGCCTTTTAATATACAATGGATATTCTTATACTAAACATTCAGAAAATGGATTGGCAGTGTGAATTTACAGTCCCAACTTCGTGTCAAAAATGCTAAATACTGCCATAATGAAAAATTTATCTACATGATAATTACTCATAAATATATTGCTAAATAATGGCTATGCCACTTAATGTTAGAAAAAACGATGCAAAGTGTCCAAATTTTAACAAACGTTTGTAAATGCATCTAAATGCATGTATTATACTAAAGAATTATGCGACCAGTTAAGCATATAACCAATTGCCCCTATGACGAGATGTCATCATGACTAGTTGTCGCTGATCAATTGTAGGCGTGACCAGTTGTAAATGACCAATAGGAGGCTCCCTTGTATCATCTATGAAGAAATCTAAATGATTTTCACTTGGTCAATAAACCTTATATTCAAATAATCTTGATTAAATGCCATATGCTGATATGACTCTGTGGCATCAGTTACATTTAATGTTTCATCTCCATTTCTGGTAATTCGTTTTGTACTAAATTCAACTTTCTAAAATAATGTTTATTTAAATAATTATTATTATATTTTGCCAATAGTAGCATTTATAATTTTATTGTGAAAAATAAATTAATAGGTAGAATTTATAAATATTGATATTGTTTACAATGAGATAAAGCATGGTTAATTAATTGTTGTTTATTATTACATTGTGACCCATTATGATTTTTTTCTGCTTAAAATTTTTTCTTCTTGAAAATGATGATAGGATTTCATCGGTGGAGATTTTGTTTATTACCAAATTATTTTCACTTTCACTCAAAAAATATGTTTCAATGATATATTCTAAACCATGCATTACAAAATATAAATAATTGTTTACTGTGATAATTTGTAAAATATTGCCAATTTTCTATGGAACTTTTAAATTTTTGAACACAGTTTTGCTTAGTTTCATTATTGCGTGTTTCCCAATTTGCGAAAATAAATAAAGAATGAATAGATAAAGTGTAAAGTTTTAGATTCTCAATTATGTTTAATGTTAATATATTAGAAGATATATCAATAAATATAATTATTGATTCATGAGTCTCGAATCTAATTTTAGAAAGATTTTCCTTTTTAAAAAATAGATTATAATTGACAACTGAGATTGTACGAAATTGTGCGTTACAAAAGTAATTATCTGAACTTTTTTCACTAATAAAAATGACATTTGGAAAATTGGTTATCCAACCAAATTTTAGAAAACTCATAGAGCACAAAATATGATAATTTAACATTTTTTCTCACATAAATACATATATGAATAAATTCAATTTAATATAAGCATTTGTTCATGAAAGTAAATGAAATTCATTGATTGGATAATGAATAATTGGTTTATAAATTCAAGTAATATATATATAGTCCACTGGAAATATTAGTTTTCAAGGAATAATTCTCATGGACTACTTTTAACTTGACTAAATGATTTCTAAATTAGAGGGTGTCGCATTATTATAATATAAGTGAATGTATGTAGTTATAAAACCTCACATTTCTATCACCTATGTAATTTCTTTCATTAAAATTAATAATATCATGAAGAGAGAGCATTTTGCTATAACAAATGATAACTTAATACTAAAGACTTGTTTCTTGTCAATTATACATCTATGTTCGATAAAATAAATTTAAATTGTTTCACAAACACTTTCTTATACATACTTAATTTTAGTACTCAATAATTCTTTATTAGAAAATTCTAAAGTGATTTTAATTAACATGTCTACTTTCAAAAATATATAGCTCGTGAAATTTAAATACAATAAATTTAAATAGAATTCTATTAAAAATTGAAATAATTCCTTATTAAAAATACATGTAATTTGAAAGCATTAATGTTATTCGATATCCTGGGAAAAATTATTTTCCCCCAGAAGCGTTGACTAGCAAAACTGAAAGCTAGAGCTAAAAGGCACTAAATGTAAAAGTAAAATTAACATGCAATTTATCCTCAAGCGACATCATACGTATATACCAGTATATCTAGGGTTGGCCCTTTGTTTTAGTTTCGTAGAAAAACTACGAAATACGAAACTACGAAACTAAAATGTATTTAAATTTTCACACTATTTAACTTTAAATAAAATAAAATAAAATTCTAAAATAATTTTAAGCATTAATTGTTGTTTTATTTATGCATTATTAAAGATAAAGTTTGAATCAAAATATAATAAAACAGAAAGTATTAAACTACCCCGCCCTGGCTATTTTAGTTTTGTAGCTTCGTAGTTTCGTAGCGTCAATTGAGGAAAGGTCTACGAAATGCCAACCCTAAGTACTTAGATCCCTTAAGTTATAAATGCCGAATACTTTGAGTTCGGCATTCACATGACAAAAGAGGCGAGGTATACGGATGTAATAGTGTTTTCTCTTCCATTTCAAAGAATTCGCATATAATTATATTTTGTATTTGAAATATAATATTTCAAACTAAACAAATTTATCTATAGATATATCATCCATGTAATCGTTTGTTATAAGAAAAATTATCATTCATTAAACAGCAATGGTCATACTCAGCTTAAAAATATAATTCATAATAAATGCATTCATAACATTGGCCTCAACTCACATATACAACTGAGGTGGTATTTAAACTATAAGCTATAAAAACACTATTTTAAGAGATATGAAGAAACTCGAATGATTCATTTCTAAGAAGAGTTTTATTAGATTCTTCTTTGATTGTTTAAAAACTTCCATTCCCTTAAGCCATATAGCCTTATGTATAAACTGAACATTACTATGTGACACTTGCATTTAAATGCGTTTTACCGTCAACATCCTACATTGAGTTGCGACGAATGGGACGTACAGAATGCGTTGATACATTTAAAGTTTTTAAGGTATAAAACGGAATTTTGTAAAATAAGATATTCATTTAACTTACACGAAATAAATCATTTGCGATATACTTCATTCTTAATTTCAATTAAATTTCATATTTTCAAATTTTTCTTGGCAAAATCTTGCTTACAGTTCAATATATTCAAGTGTAGAGTTTCGTATCGATAATATCTAATATTTATATTTATGTCCACCCAATTATTCCCATACACAAGGGTATATTTATGAAGATAGACTTTTAATTATTAGTAAAGTTCCTTATTGTATTTCATTTTGAAACAATATTTTATAATGTCAATTTCACTATAATATAATATTTTATAATATCTCAATAGATACTATCAGATAGGAAAATGATTGACGCAATAATTGGAATCGATTTTGGGACGCATTATTCCTCAGTGGGAATATTCATTAATGGTCAAGTCGAGATCATTCCGAATAATGAAGGAAATTGGAGAACTCCGAGTTGGGTCGCTTTTACTCAAACACAAATACTTGTTGGGGAAACAGCGAAAAGCCAAGCAGGACGGAATCCAGCAAACACAATTTATGGTCAGCTTTAGTTAGTCAATATTCTATCTGTCTATGTAAATTAAATCTTCGTTTTTCAAAATTAATTTAAAGTATATTATTTCAAATTGAAAAAAATATATATATTTAGATGTCAAGCGTCTTATTGGAAAGCGTTTTGATGACCCGTCTGTTCAAACTTACATCGGGAAATGGCCCTTTAAAATTGTCAATGAGTGCTCAAGAATCAAAATTGAAATTGAGCACAAAGGGATCATTGAATTACTCTTTCCTGAAGACATCACAGCCCTTATTTTCAGATATCTTAAGGAAACTGCAGAAGCTTATTTGAAAAGGGCTGTCCATGGCGTTTACATCACCATTCCTGCTTCTTTCAATATTCTGCAGCGACAAGCTACAATGTCAGCGGCGAAAATGGCAGGATTTAATTTCATTCGTGTCATCAGTGAGCCTGTCGTTTCCATCTGCTCTTTCATTCATATTGCATTTGTCAAACAAGTAATTAATCTAATGTTTAAAACAACTCATCTGCCTAATATATTAAAAATTAATATTGTTGAAAGCTTAAATTTTAACTAGTTATTAATAATAATGAGTAATGACGGCGCTGGTAATGAGAATTTTAAAACAATTTACCTAATTTTCAATTTAAGTACAATTATATTACTAGTTATTTAAAGATTTATTTAAACAGAGACCTGAAATTAGAAGAAATATTCTAGTTTTTAACATGGGAGCTGGAACGTTTGATGCTTCAATCATGATGATTGAAGACGGAATTATCGAAGTAATTTCAACAGCAGGAAGTTCAAACTTTGGCGGGGAAGACTTTAATGAGCGATTGGTGGATTTCTTTGTTGGAGAATTCATCCAGAAATACCAAATGAACTTGACCACGAACAAACGGGCCATGTGTCGATTAAAATGTGCGTGTGAAGAAGCCAAGCGGACACTTTCTTCCGCAACCTCTGCCCAGATTGAACTTGACTCATTGCATGAAAGAATTGATTTTAAAAGTTCAATTGAAAGAAATTCTTTTGAGGAACTCAACAAAGATTTATTTGAAAGAACAATTCAGTACATTGAAAGGGTAAATAGTAGAACTTTAAATGAAAATTAATTTTTGAATTTTAGTTAATGATACAAATTATTAAATAAATTTTTAAATAGGCCCTGGATGATGCAAAAATGAAGAAGACCGAAATTGAAGAAATTGTCCTTTGTGGCGGGTCAAGTCGAATTCCAAAGCTTCGCCAATTAGTGGAAGAATTTTTCAATGGGATGATGTTGACACTTGGTTCTAACCCAACTGAAACTGCGATCCTAGGAGTGACCCAATACACTGCCAATAGAACCAGATGTGAAGGAGATATGGTGGTTGCAGAATCGCATGAAATAGACTTCATCGCCATTGACGTGACTCCGTTGAGCATCGGCATCAAAGATAAGGGCGGAGCCATGCAAACGGTCATACAGAGAAATACTCCTTTGCCATGCAAGCACACAATCATTTTGATTGTCGAGGATTTGGACAAAATTGTTTCTGAGGCAGAGGAATTAAATCACCCATTTATCAGTGTAAGTAAAATCAAAATTTGATCTTATATAACATGTGCCAATCAGTAATTGACTTTAATTGGGATTTTTATTGTGTAGCTAATTTGCGTTAATAATGAACCCAAAATATTAATTATTTACACTGACCAAAAAATTAATAAACATTTTAGGTTTATGGCGGAGAGCACGCCGTGGCCACAGAGAACTGCTTTTTGAAAAATTTCATTTTAGCTGAAATTCCCACCAACGTTTCATTCGTTTCTATTACTTTTGATTTGGACATTGATGGAATTTTGAGTTTGACGGCTTCACCTTGTGTTCAAAATAATCAGGATACAGGGTTTAAAGAAGAAGAGGTTGACGGACAAGAGAATAACTGAACAAAGTCAACATCCCAACAAAAGCATTAAAAACCATTGGTTTATACTTACACTAGTAATTTAATTATTTATTTTATTTTTGGCTCAATCATTCTTAATATGGGTATCATTCTATTCGATCAATAATGAAATGAATTTTTTCTTATTTATTTTAATTTTTATTTATTACTCAGTCGTTTTTATAGGATAATAACTGTACTTTCTTGATGTTTTTTTTAAGTATTTTTAAAATATAAAAGTAGGTGCCTTTACAATTATAATTGGGTTTAAAATAAAAGATATTTATAATTTAATTATAGATAATATTTTTTTAAAATAAATTTGAGCATTTAATGCACATGCAAGTGTTAATTTAAAAGTTTTGAGTTGTGCTAAATTCATCCATTTTTATTTAAGATATGCTATAAGTCCTATAAGCTATTTATTATTCAATATTCTATTATTTTAGAATGCTATGCTATTTAAAGAGTTAATAGTTTTGAGATTGAAGTAAATGACCTAGTAGATATTTTGGCTAAATTCTGCTTGTATTGATTTTGTATACAAGTTTTGCCTTTGGGCCTAACAAAGAAAGAAAGAAGAAACGAGGAAATTACCTTTGTTATTCCTATCATCCCATAGCAGACTTCATTATTCATATCACAATAAAACTTCCTTGTTTTTCATCTACGATCAATGCAGCTTTTTAGAGCTCTTTTAAAAATTAAAAAAAACCATGATAGATTAAATTTTTAAAAAATAATAAAACAAATTGTTCTATTTAAACCTTAAGTTTTGAGCTATTAGAAATATAATGCTCAGTTGAAAATTTGCAAAATAAGTTTATGAATTATATTTATAGTATTTTATTTGTCCATACAATTATAAAAGATTAAATACTATTCGTGAACATTATTTGCTATTATTTGTTTCATAAACATCAATTTTCTACAATCATGGTGTTCATGCATTATAAGAAATTATAAAAACTTTAAAATATCATTAGCAACATATTTTGAATAAAATACGTTTATTGCGATATTACGATACTTGTCATAAATGATTTAGATATATTATTTAATATTGCATAGCACAGTCAAAGTTTCAATTGAGAGCGATAAAGTATGGAAAATGGGCTTTATGTTCATCCGAGCGTTTAATAAGAATTTTTTATTTTTTGTTCTTAGCTTAAAAATGTTTGTGGATAGAAAGAGAACGTGAGCGGTGATTCCTTCGGGGTTTTTGTTTTACTACCCGGGTTTAAAGATTTTCCTCTTCATTCTTTAAAGGGGAAAAATCAATTGTCCAGTGAACCAGCGAACCTCGAGTTGGAATTCCCTCATCCACTCTCATCCCCATTACCTTTTTATTCCATATGGGAAAAAACTCAAAGCTCCTCAAACAATTTCATTATCGCGCCGACACTCTTTTTCATTTATTCCACACACACACACCATTATTCTTCATCTTTTCACATTTAACAAAATAAATACAGTAAATGCTAAGTAATGCCTTTATTTTATTGATTGGCGCGAATTATTTTTTTTAATTCGCCAACTTTAACTTCCCATTACTTCTTTTATTGAAGTTAACTTTTGTTTTAAAAAAGTTTATTTTCAATTGGCAATTGAACTTTATTGAAGGAGTTAAAATGGGGAATTTCATTTGGATGAAAAAGATGAAGAATTCAATTTCTGTTCACAAGTCAAAAGCTTGACTTTTGTGCGGTGAAATGAAGAGGAAAACACGACCTAGATTTCCCAGCTGCCTTTTTCTGGTGAGGTCAGCAAGATGAAGATGAAATTCCTTTTATGGAGATTGAAAGGAGAAGTCGGCTGTCAGTGGAGTGAAGAGATGAATAAATTGAATATTCCCGCCTTCATCAGGGCACCAGGACTTTTCACTACCCGCCTTTGTTAAAAGAGAAACTTGAAAGCGAACCCTCCAATTAAACTTCGCTTTTTGTTTTCACTCTTTTCCCTTACAGACTTTCTCTCGTCTATTACATGAAGGAGAAATCTTAATAACTTCATTTGTTCTAATTGCTATCTTTCATATCTTGTGTTTATTTGATGTTTTGAGTTTCAAATATTTCATCCAACTGCATAAGATATTTTATGTCATATTAAATGTAAATTAGGTAAAATATCCTATTTTGGATGTTTTCAGATAAAATTATCAAAGGCTAAATTAGCATTTATCATGAAAAAGATCAAATTTTAATTGCTAAATACAGACCGAGTCAAACTCGTACAATAATGCATGCATTTATTTATATTTTAATATCTAGTTTCGGACTTTAAAAGGGATAATGTTAAATATAAATCAATACTACTTGCTATTTAACTTATCGTTAAGCATACTTTTAAGCCAATATGTATGTATTCAATGAGTCAATGACAAATAATTTAATTGAAGAACTTAATTCAATTAGATTTATTTGTTAATTTATATTGTATATTAATTTTTTATTCTTATTAATTATCCAAATAATTGGTAATTAAATTGCTATCTTTATAAATATTAACCTTTATGCGGCATAAATGCTTGTATCTATTTAGCATAAATTATTCCAAAGAAAGGTTTGAACTCTTTGAAAAAGAGTTATTGACTAACCTTATTGGAATTCATGACATGAATTGACAAGAATTGATTGACATTTCTCATGTGCATATTTGTAACACAATAAAATTGTTACATATAGGGAATATAGTATACCAATATACCTACATATTGAACGCTATATATAATGTATAATTTCTGTGTATGCAAGTTCTCGTATATGAGGAGAGGAAGATTATATTTAAAAGGAGTGATTCACATTTCGAGTTAAAGAGTTAAAGACAAAGGAATGGTAGTATGTATTAAGTATTGGTATATCATGTCTACTTCTATAATCAACAAAGTAGCAAGGAATACCTGTTTGATCATTTATTATAGAATCTCGTATGGTTATATCATACATTTGATATATGCAGTAAATGTCGCCTCCTTTCAAACCAAACTAGTCCTTCAGAACTCATAGAACTTTCCTTTCCAAATGGGAAATTGTCTCTTTCTCCACACAACCTTCTGCATTTGACATCCACATTGTCTCCCATACACTTGTATTTCCCAAGTATTATATTATACAAATGCAGATTCAAGGTAAATGTCTAAAAGGCTGATCGTGTGTCTGATTTTAAATATTCGATATTTATCATTTTCATCATTCCTTTATTCATTCCTTTTACATTTGATTGTATTAGGGCAGTTCCACCAAATCTTAGTGAGGAGTCCTGAATCATGGGTATTATTGTAAATAATTCATAATAAATGAAAATTGTTTCTTTTGCAAATAATCTGTACTTCCGTACATATTTAAGAATACTTGCAATCTAAAGAGTTACTGTTACTACCTGTTTTTATAGGTCATTGAATGAATTTGAAAGTCTCAAGCGTATTTTCCCAAAAAAGATTTCTTATTAATCCTTAAACATATTCTTATGTAGATATAATAAGTAAATCTTTGTAGTCAATAATCATACAGACTTATTTTACTTATTATATACATTTACGATTTGCTTATACAAGTTTATCAAAATGAGTTCTATATATTTGATTAAGAAACAAAGTGAATGGAATAATCGATATAATAATTAAATGAAATTGACGCGTAGAGTATTAAACGACGGTTTGCTCTCAACAAGAATTCGATCCTTTCCCCATAAATCATTTAGATATATAGGTATTTAGGTATATAGAAGAGCTTAACTTTGTAAAGGTTCCTGGTACTTTCTTAATCGTCGATTGTATATTGATAATTCAGGGACATTTACCAGTTTAGTTCCTTCTTATTTGCCCTAATATTAGCCATATAAATAAATATAAGGTATTTGTTCCTTAATGGTTATACGTTCTGGGTTGTTTTCGATAAACCAGCAACGGAATGTTAAGAAAATGTTGAGAAACAGATCTTTTACATTTGGAAAATGTCATTCACTCCCATTGATTTCCCGCCAAGTCTCATTGAAAAGGAGGAATTTGACAAAATGAAGCTTTTAAACCTTTTAAAAATGAATTTTGATGGGTGCGAATTGAAATGTTTCACTCAAGACGTCAATTAAATTCAACTCGCCTCAATTATTTAATGCTTCAATTATAAAGGACTTACCGAAAATCCCTTTCTTCTCCCACGAGTCATTCTCCAATCTTTTTGTTCTTATATTCATAAACGCAAACTAAACATTTCTTAACACAAAGTTTTTAAATTGTTAAGCTACAAAGTTGTACTTGTACATAATTTGGGTCATTATTTTAACTTTCATTGTTAGACATATACTAGGTATTAAACATTATATATTTACTAACAGTTTTAATAATTTACATTTTATCAATTGTCTCTTGCATTTTTATGAATATTTAAGTATAGCTTCATATAGAGCACTCTGTACATATATATATTTAAACATTTAACTTCTATTGATCTAAAATAAAATTAATAATAGAATTTGTATTTCAATTAGCTTAATTAAGTGATTGTGGAATTCGTCGGTAGTGGAGGTTTTAATAATTCGGATCTCCATTTCTTTATTTTCATAGCGCGAAGTTTAGCCTCAAACGGAACTTGAATAGTTTATGAAAAAACATTTCCCTGTTGACCTTAACAACTCTTTTGAATGATTCATGAAGAAAGAAGATGTTTAATGCATTTGCTCATCACTTAAACACCAAGAGCCCGCGTGAGAGAAACAAAGAATTTCGGTGTATATAACAAGTTCTATATTTCATGTGTCTACAAAAGTATGTTAGGGGAAAGAAACATCAAACCAATCCCAATGGAGGTTTAAACCTCCTTCTAAACTGGGTCGTGTATGTAGTTTAGTACTTCAATACAAGATAAATACAACACATATCAAAATAATACTATATATGTCAGTACAAGTTTGGTGAGGTTATAATATAACCGTTATTTAGAAGATTTATATAGATATGTGTATGTGTAAGTTAATACAACTGTTTCCCCGGTTTCCCCTATATAATAAATTGCACAGACTTGACACTAGACTGGTAAAAACTTCCTTATACGACCTGAGGGTTGGCGGCATAATTATTTCAAGGGTCCAAATTGAAAAATTCTCTTCCCAATGACGTTCGGAGTACTTGGTGAGAAGAGTTCGGGAATTCCGTTAAATGACATTTGATTAAACAGACGAGATCTGCTCCTGGCAAATTCCTTCAAACAAGACAAATTCACAAAGTTCGCTTGCGGTATCACTTTAACCTTAATAGAATACGCTTAGCACTTTCCATTTTATACCCATCTCTATGTAAGATATATCCTATATACCATTAGTCATTACTATTATCTATATAGCATATCATATTTTATACCTTGGTAATATTATATAATTTACAATTGCACCAGTCTAGGTGAAATTGTCTAGACTTCTCCTTTGTCTCTTCTTCACTTTCTAGCCTTAAATGTTAGAATTCGAATATGATAATAAGGTTTTATTCAATTATAAGATCATTTCGTTATATCTATGATCTTATGATGTAGTCTGTGCCGGTGTAGCCTTAGTTTTATATGAATTGACTCTTGTTAATTGATTAGGTATATTTAGCCAGTAGCCGCAAATTGAATTGTTGAGTAGACAGGAGAATGTAAAGATTTATCCTTGAATGAGATAAATAAAGAGAGGAGACAAAGTCTGTTTTAATATTTGATGCTTAATTGTCCTCAGGTTATCCTTCATTCTCGTTCCCTTTAAACCCCTGAGATTCTTTAATCCACTTGGCTGAAATTTCTTTGGTCTGGAAAGTTTCTTACGATAATGTAAATAATATTTAGTCGGAGCTTAGCGGAACATTCTTTGAATAATACAAATACGTAAGACTGCGATACATGTTAAAATATGAGTCCATTTTATATTCAAATAAAATATTTCTTAGTTAATTTGTTCAATGTTATTCTCTTATTCATTTATATTAACTTTTTCAAAGTTTAATTTTCTTTTTCTCATATTTTAATAAACTTTATTATACAGACTAAATTTGGTTCATTTAACTTTACTAGTTTGCACAATTTGTTCGCATTGGAGAATCTTATGTTTTAAATTATTTCAACATTTCATCATGATATAATATACATGGTACATAGTATTCCAGTATTTACATGGTCTTACATATGAAAAGACATTAAAATACAGGATAATGGTATTTTTATAATTTAACTTTAAACTCGATTTTGATTGAATAATTCCATAAAAAATAAGAGAATGCTTCATTATTGATTCAGGTTTTTTCTTATTATATAATATAGGTTTATTATTAGGTAGTAATTTAAATTTGATTAGGTAGACAGTGGTAGACTTCAAGACTTTCTTTCATTTTAAGGTACTTTTAATTTTTTAAATCAATTTACAATTATTAGATTACCTTTGAACCATTGTAGATGCGCTTCCAATTACGATTTTAATATAAATGTAAGTATAAGAGGTACACACGTTCAAGACTTACAGATCTATACATGAAAATTCTATAAGAAACATTATTTCCACTCATTATTCATTTCATTACTAGCATACTTGACTATTATATTTCTCAATTTACTGCGCGAGTGAAATCTTGATAGGTTAATTAAAATCGTCCATCTAAATTGGTTTTGAGGTTTATCGGGTGTTTGATGTGTTTGAGGTGTCAGTTGATTGATGAGTTGTTGAGTCGAGTGAGATTTAACGAGAAGTTTTCCTCTCCTCCCCAGGGATCAACGAACAAACATGAAACCAAACTGAGGGAAGGACACACACACACAACAAAGTCCTCACTAATAATAGGGAATTCGGTGGGAAATTTGAACTTGTACCTCATCTTTTATTATTATTATCCGCCTCGTCCTTTGTGTAGAGTTTAATGACTTTGCTCATTAGTGCTTGGGTCAAAGACGCTGCTCGGCCTCTTGTGGTGTATTTGGAGACGCGGGTTCGGAGGAGTCTTTAACTCGGATTAACTCGTGTGTGATGACGATGGTTGGGGATCGATTGGGGCGGACGAGGCCGGTCCAAAACTCCGACACGTCGTATTGAGTTGGGATGTGAAGGAAAGACCGAACTTTCCGTTTCTCAACGCCGCCTCGCTCGCTCCCACTTCGCCCAAGTCCATCGGACGAAGGGGAGCTAGTGAGGAAATAGTTTGGAGGGCGAAGGTCGTTCACAGATTGTCGTCGGGCTGGGGTGGGAATCGGAGAGGAATTCGGCGATGGGCTCGCTGACCTAAAACACAAATTATCCTTCGTTCCCTCACTCGTTTAAGATTCTCAAAGGCTAATTAGGACAAAATTGCGAATTAATTTGATGGATATGTAATGATGTTCATACACTACAAATTAATATACAATTTAAACTTATGAATCGCATGTTTTCCCATTAGGTGAATTATGTTGAAAATGAAATTATGTGGAAGAATTAATTAGTCAAAATGAAATTACGAATGTCGATGGCTAATAACGGGATGTTGTCGAGACGGGTTTGAGTTTTTGTCACTATATTGATCTAACTTAATACACAAATGGAATAAGAAATAAGAACGAAGTTGGTTTTACCGGAAGATTTTGGTCCTTGAAGAAGGACGAGGAGATCCATCAACAGGTGAAAGCCGTTGTTGAATCTCATGCTCAAGTGTGTTGTTGGTCATGCGTTTCCTCAGATAGCTCTTGTACGCTGTTCGAAGCGGTCGAGCTCGAATGCCATAAAGAACCGCATTGAACGTCGGGCCGAGGAACAAACTCACAGACCCAATGAGCAATAAGGCTTCTGGCGCTTCACCTCCCCACAAGATTTCAAACACCTACAAAATTGTCAAAAGTTCCAAGTTCATATTTTAAATCCATAATAAATAACACGTTTTCTTCCATTTCTACTATAAAATACCAATAGAACATTTTTAATAATGAAATATAAAATAACAATATAATAATGTAAAATAACTAAGTAATGAAAATAAAATAATGGTGGTGGCGTAATACTTGTATAGTAAAAATCTGATAAAAACTAAATTTAATATAGACTGCGACATATTTGGATGTCGTACGAAATGGACTTTAAAATAAATAATAAATTCAATAGAGATTTCTTACAAAAATGAGTATGAGTGGCAGATGAAGAATGAGAAGAGTCGCGAGATCTAAAAAGATAAAGAATCAGCTTGGAAGAGGAGTAGATAAAAAAAGCAATTAATTTCCTTTACCTTCCCAGACGGCCGAGCATGCCTTTGAGCGGGGCGGAACTGATTGATTGTGATTGAGCCAAAGCGGCGGAGCTGCTCCTTTCCTAAGGGGCGGCGGGAAGTTTGGAGGTTCGTTCTCTTTGGAATAGGACAACCGCGTGACCGTCGCTTGAGCAGAAAGTGTAATTTGATAAAGTGCCATGATAATCCGGTGACGCTGTTTCCGCGCTATGGTCAGCACGATCAAGTCGCAGACCAACACCGTGCTCACGGGCCCAACCAAAATCAACCCGATCCAAGAACCCACCCAACTCACAGACCAAATTGACACTTCGCACAAGAGGGGAAAGCAAGTGCCCAAGAGCGGGCGGAAATTTGAACATCCCGTCTTCTCCGTCTCGTTCCCAAAGTCCTCGTAGGTGAAATTCAAAGTGGCATTGGCCAAGAAGTCTTGCGGGGCCGAGACGCCCATAGGAACCAAATACGCTCCCGACACACACACAGCACTCGATGCCCACACGGAGAGGAAGAAAAGAGACATTCGCTTTCTCGTGACAATTTGAGTATACCGGAGCGGCGACACGATAGCGAAACATCGATCCGCACTGTTAATATCAACGATACTTAGTGTATTTATTAGATATACCATATATGTTTATCAGTATATATTTAAGTATTTGGTACGAGTTAAGTCAGGATAAGGATTACCAATAACTTAATTGAAAAGAGAAAAAAGGTTCATGATCTTTTGAACTTAGGTATAAATACACATATAGTGGAGACGTATAAGTATTGGTATATAGCGTATGACATATATTTTCAGACTTATGATGTGGTGCGGTACCTTAGAGCCGTTACGCTCCATACGGATAGGAAAGTAAAGTGAAGGAGCGCAGCGCCGACGATTTGGCAAAGCAATGGTGCTTCTTCTAAGAGGATTGACGGGGCGGTGAAGAAGAGGACGGTGAGGGCCGTGAGAAGACCCGAAAAGCTCAGGTGAACCAAAATCCATTCGTTGTTGCTCTTTGTCTGAAAAAGACGCACATGGGAAAACTTATTTCACTAATTAATTCTTTTATACTTTCTGCTCATAAAAATCATTCGCTTTTTAAGTCCTAAGCCCTATTCCGCGGGATGAAATCTCCACTTAGCATTACTTTATATCAAGCTTGAGTCTTTTATTGTGGAAACTTTATTTTTGTATTCATATAAACATGAATAGTCTAGCGGCTTATACAGATTACAAAAGTACATAAGAATCTTAATAATAGAAACATAAAAAACCTGCCTTAAAAAATAATAAATGTGGAAAAGCATGACAAGCGAGATATTGATTTAATATAAAGGAAGATGAAAAGAAAGCATAAAATAATTTAATTTGTATTTTGGAATATTATTCTTGTTCTTTGTAGAACTATACAAGTTTTGATTCATCTCTTACTATTTCATACTATTTAGATGTGAATATATTATTGGATTTTATAAACCTGGAGAACTTTAAGATAAATTAGAGATTTGATATGTGTACAGACTTGTAGGCTTGTAAAAGTGAATATTTCAAAGAATGTGCATACACGAGAATTATGAGATAAATGAGATTGCTGCCAAGAGTTTCCCGGAATTTCCTTCCTTCTTTTGACTCAACTAAATCAACTAATAAGAAAGTTTTCTAATCAACGTTTCTAGAATCTCAGTCAAATTCCCCAACTTTCATAATTTAATGAACTCAATTACCCCAAATCCTCTTATTAATTAAACGTCTCGTCTAGTCAACAGGGTTAAAGCCCAATATTAGTTTAATGAACTAGACACGAATTATATTATGTCTGGGCTATCTGTTTATTTGTTCATACATATGATTCATATCCTTATAAAATATCCAATATTCCATATTAATTTCAAAAACACTCAAAATAGACTTATAAATGAATTAAATCATTTGTTCATACACAGAGATGAAATGTAATATTCATATAAATAGGTAAATATATTAGGATGCCTAATTAACCAGACGTATTGATTTCAAAGGTTGTAATTTAAGTACGAGTGTTGATTGAGAGTTTCACCTTCTTGTTGCAGACGAGGACGAGGAAGATGTAGAGATTGAAGAGAAGGCCAAAAAGCCCGAAGAGAATTCCAACTCCGAATAGGAAAAACCGGAACATTCCTCCCCTCCGCCAACTTTAATAATAAAATAACATTCATACATTTCCACCCTATTTCTTAGATACGTTGTACATATGCATTTATATGTTCCTCTACGCTTACAATGGACATAAATTACGGATGATACGAGTGAACATGTAATTCGATTAAATTTATCAAACGTTGCAGCTCAATGCATTCATGCAAATAAATGGTAAATAAATTTTCAATCTAGGCTTGCACACCATTTCCCTCGAACTCTTTGTAATGTAGTGTGATATATGTGAACGTAGTGTAGAAGGGAATATAGGGAATCCTGGAGCTAAAAGGCTTATTTATATTCCATCTTGGAAGTTTGAATGAATTGAAATTGGTGTGGAAGCGGAGAGTCTCCCACAGAGTTACATGATTATGCAACAAGTGTTTGGGTCAACGGAAGTCGAGAGACTCTCGACGTCGACCAAGTTAAATGAAAACGTCTTTTGCAAAGCCTTTCATCTCCGCCAACATCTCCGCTTATCCGCACAAGATCCTTCATATATTTGCACATAAAACTTTTACTAGTGCAATATGTAAAAACTCATACGGAGAACACTTTCTATTTATATATGAAACTTTTTAGTTTAGCCTGGTATTTGCATTTCATTAAATATTTTTTTTCTTGAAAATATATAAAATTCTTGAGTTTCCATGTCTTAACTGTATAGTCCTGAATAAAGAATATATTATTTAATTATTTAAATTTACCTAATACTGCCAATACATATTAATATATAAAATTGATATATAAAAAAATAAAATTTTAATTCTAATAAGAGGGATATAGGTCTATTGGGATGATTTTCATTTTATATAGAACTAACAATAACTTTATGTATAGTGCGAATAAATTGAATTTAACGTTATTTAATGCTGAACCCATTTGTAGTGGTTTTGAGCCCAAGATTTAGCTCTGTTCGCACTCGCATGTACATGATTTAAGTATTGGGTTTAAAGTTTGATGGACCTACGCATGGTGAAGTATGCCGAGGCATGCATATGAAATAAGTGAGAGGCTTCGTGGTTTGAGAAATAGAGAAATAGCAAGAAATTCACCAACCCACGAGCTTTCTCTCTCCAAACTTTCTCCAAGCCTTGGATCTTACTTTGGAGATATCCAGATAGAGTTTTTAGCGACGTTGGTATAAAACGCTAAGCGGCTCAAGAATCCATATAAGATGTCAATTTCAATTATTTCATATTTCCGTATATAAATTAAAAATCTCCTATTTAATTTCCTCTGCTCTGTGTAAATCGTATATCCCATTTCGTCTCTACTCCATTATATTCTCAAAACTATATTAATAATATGTAAAACTTTTCGCTTTTCTTTCTTATATAATCTTGATTTCTTGAGCTACTTACGAGAGGATTAAAGGGAATTTCATATGAGTTCAAGTACCTTATATATTAACTTTATATATAATACTTATATTAACTAGTTTGCAATAATGCAATATAATATTTCACATATTGTATGTCTGCATACAATTCTGCAATATTTTTACCAATAGCTTTGGCCAAATAATTAACAACAAGAGGATGCATCGAGATATGTGTATTATCATTTGATCGTCTCAATTGACATTTACAAATATGCGAATAATATATGCTATATGTAATAGTTATAAAATAATTGTCCATGGTCATCATGAAAGTTTTTGAGAACAGCGCGAAAGATAAAATAATAGATACAATAATAAGTTTGTAATAATTGTCGATGGGCCTTGTGTCTTATAATTTTACTAAGTATAATAATAATGAATCGAGCGATGAGCATTTGGAGATAAGAGCATTTGGATTGAATATAGATTCAATTGCATGTACTGCTGGGCATATCGTGGATGATTAATTGTAAGTAGGTCTCTGGTCGAATGAATGTTGAATGAGGAGGACATTGGGAAAGTCGGCTATTGATTCCAGATGAATGTTTAACGAAGGGCCGAAGAGAGACACTAGTCTCAGAATATTCAAATCATATCCACACAAACCCAATCCCAATTCTCTTTCATTCTTTAAGGATCAACAAAAAACCCGGCGTCTTCTCATAGGAGAAATCAATGAATTATTCAAACATCCTAATATCGGCTTCAAGAAGATTCCGAACCTTCTTAATGACTTTTTCATATCTCATCAAACCTCAAACAATTCCAAATCCCTCTTTTCATTACTTTTTTCACCTTTATTCAAATCTTTAATTTTATCAAACTTTCAATTATTCCAGTTCAATTATTTTATCCTTCAATTTAACATAATGCTTCCACTTTTTATTATCATTATCCATAATTTGTTTATTGCATGAGTTCCTCAATTTCCTATTACTTTCTTCAATTATTTGCAAATTTCCTCATTTTAGCATAATTTTCCTCAATTTTCCCTTTTGGCTTTTATTTTTTTATCATTTTCCTTGTAAGACATTTCCACCACTCTTTCAAGAGAAACCTTCTGAAGGCTAAAACCTTTTCATCTTTTAATTCCATATGTTATTGATAGCCTAATCTTCAAAACCTCTTTTTCTTCTACAAGATATAATAACCATATCTGATTACATTACGAAGCTGTTCTTTTCGTTAAATTAATAAAATGTTATTCAATACTTGCATTACCCATAAAATGTCTACGTGCATCATGCATAAGAAATTTCAAGGAATTCTAAATGTTAACCGGTCAAAAAGCTAAAGCTGATTTTATAATAATGCAAAGACTATAGGTATATATGGCTCAATGAAGAATGAAAGGATAAATAAATTATAGGAGTAATTAGGTTAAAATGTTTTCTAATGTAACTCGCCTTTGTCTCCAAGTTGTCCTCACATTTTCGGCGGGGAAGAAGCGGTTCTTGTGGTGAGTTGTGTGTGGAAGGAAGGCCAGCCGACGTCTCCGACCTTCTGGTTCTGGGAGAAAGGAATACGCAAGGCTGACTGGGCTTTCTCCCGCTCCCACTCCCCCCGCGACTCCCGAGGATTCCCACGAACGATGATGTCCCCTCCAAATCAATTACATTCATCTATCAGGTTATTTAACTAATCTCTTCTAAACACTCCGCGATTAATGAACCCGGATCCTAATTCGATTCCCCGCTATAAGCCTTTTAAAATAATCCATGATCAAACATTTGAACCCAATTTAATTCAATCAGGTCTTTAACAAACTCAGGAGTAGTAAAGCCTCCTTTAACCTATATTTATAAGCTCTTAATATTTCATAATGGAGGAATAATGTAAAGATAAAAAAGCTTCAACACTATAGGAATATAAATTCTAATACTCTCTCATTGTCAGATACTTATGGGATGTTGGGTATATTTTCTGATTTGATAATACATGATATAACTACTCTGCATCACTCATCGCTTTACTAAATTAAAATATGACATACAGACGAAAATGAACAAATACATTATAATCAATTTTAAATTATAAATATTTAATTGTAGTTTATAAATATTAAAATTAATGATATTGATTTTTAAACTCTTGCCTACTGCCTATTTTATTTACAAAATTAACAGACCTTAGTCTCAATTTCCGAAGGTTAATTTAAATTAATAAATTACTTGCAAACTCAAATTCTATAATGATTGTTTTCCATTAATTATATAAACAAAAAAGCATAGTATACCCGTAATCCAATGTATAAATTGTCATAGATCAATGATTAATTGGTTAAGCATATTGTGTATATAGTATAAGTAAGTATCAAAATTTACTTTTAAAAAATTACTGCATTGATTATTTTAATTTATTGATTGCTTCATTTTCAAAGTTTCTAAAAATAGTGAATAGACTAGTCAGAATTCCAGATGTAATCAAAATTTTCTTCAGTATCCTACCTTTCATGCAAATCAGTTTATTTTTTAAAAAACTTTTATATATGAACTATACTCTATTTTGGGATATTAATATCTTAAAAGGCTAAAAAGCAAAAGTATTATCTTATTATACTTTAAAATACAACATTTCCATTAATTAATTACTTGTGTATATTAAAGTCTTTAAAGATACATAAATTCAAATTTTTTTAATTCAAAAAGTTATAAATCTATATCTAGTTGCATATTGTATATACTTAATCTCATATGTATCATGTACTGTTCGATATTAGATACTTACATCGTAATACATAGTAATTAGTTATGTACAAAATTATAATAAAATCATTTACTATACTTACGTATGTATAAAGTTCAAATATAATTTGTTGTTGAGCGAAGATGAAGATGTATGATATATTTCAATATATAGGCAACACACTGATTGTTAAATTTAATAATTCAAGCGCTTCAATTTCTTCCAGAATCAATTGAGCACGTTCGGAGCGTAAAAAGTGTTGATGTGAAAAAATGACAATTTCCTTGCCCTTGAGCTCCACTTTGGAAAATTGGGAGCAATAAAAGACGTCCGAGACCTTTGATTTTAAAATTGAATTCCGGTATTGGAGAAATCCTTCATTTGCTCCCCTTTGTTCCCCCCTTTTTTCTCAAAAACCACTCAAATAAAGGAAATTCTGTTCCCAATCATGATCAAACGAGGAACGACCCAAATGAAGACATCATTATTATCGCGACTTCACATTTTTGAGAATTCCTCATGATTAAACTCCACTGTAGAGGAAATTTGAGCATTTATGAGTGACTCGTTGAAGAGATGAAAATAGGAAAAGGCTCATTTCTCTTTTATGAATTTCCCATTTAGACGGATTTCTCTTTTGGCGTGAGTTTGGGCAACGGAGATTCCCCCGTTTGATTCTCCGTGAGTCTGGGCAAGGCCCGCACTCTTTCTAATTTGCCCCTCTCCTTAAATAAATGAAATGAAGTTTTTTCGCTTTCCCCGACCTTTCAAACTTTCCGGTCATGCATTAATAAACTGATGGGATTCGTGCCCGTGTAAAATCTCTTTTAATAGAATTACTAGATGTGATGGACGGAGAACCCAAGTGGTCGCCATTCAATTTCCGCTTCTTAAATTCATTAAACTTAAAAGCTTATTCAACTTTTACCCGCCAACTTGAAAAACCTGGAAAGTAAAGGTGGTAAGTGGAAAGTCAACGAGAATTTCTTGAAAATAAATTAAATGAAGTTTTCCATTAGAAAAATATATCTTTACATAGCATAAAAGTACAGATGTATATTTCTTATTTGAGACGCCTACGCAAACTTTAACTATGCTTTAAATATTTACACAAGGTTTACAATTTTATATAATTTTATTTATTTTGGCAATTAAATATGAATTCCTTCTTCATTCATATTTATTATGTTCATATTTATGTAAGAGTTGTAGTTGAAGAAATGTTTAAGAATGCTCGTTTGACTTTTTGATTCCTTGCTTTTATTCATTCTTCTAAAAGGAGTGCAAAATAAGTGAAGAATCCCGTTACCTTGAAAGTTGAAAGCTAAAACTATATAGTTTCTTTATTTAAACATGTTTGTGATATGTAGGGTATGCGTGATGTAATAAGCAGGAACTCATATTATACTTATTAGGTTAAAAGTAATAAAGTAAGTACTTTTGTAGAATTTCTCTGTGTTGTATTGTAGAATTTCTTAGTGTTCATGCCTTGTACTCTTTGTATGAATAGGTCGTAAGAATTTCAATTAGATTAGCTTTGTAATTAGTAATTAGAATGTCTTTAGAAGTTCAGGGGAAACAGTAAGAGGCGAAAGGGAAGTCGAGGGCTGAATAGAAATAAATTCCAAGAGAAGTGCAAATGCATAGAGAAATAATGGATATATACGTATATCTTTCAGCTTCCTGACTGACATTTCAAACATTTAAACATATTCTTTTCATACTCTTTACATTTACAATATAGTTAAAATACCAATATACCTAATACACACAAGATAACAAATATGAAGAATTACAAGATTCGTAGTTTTATCTCGAGTTTGACTAAAGATGGAAGCTGAATGTAGATCTGACATCATCATCTTCCTGTTCATTTCATTATGTTCAAAGATCATGTTACCTTATGCATATGATCATAATTATTAGCTCATTTCATCTGCATTAATTGAATACGTAGGAATTGAACATGTAAAAGTTCATTATCTGAAGCGTGTTTGAATTGCATTCATAATATCCTTATAGAAACTACTCTGACTTCTACTACATAATTAGTCTGAATCAACAAATATTCCATGGAATTATCCATTCTTGTACTCTTCGAAGGTAGGCTTAGTTATATTATGTTATCAAAGTATTCAGTTTGGTCAAGAGGAAAAGCTCCTCAACTCGGCTTTGTATAAAAATACACCCAAAGAAAAGGACGATGGTAATTATGGCTATAGGACTAAATATAGAGCAATGTCAAAGTTACTCTAAGATATATGTATTAGGTGGGGTAGGTACTATTTGCTAGTCATTTATGAATTCTGGTCACAAGTTGAGAATTGTGAACGAATTCCTCGAAGTCAATAAGTGACTCAGGCTGAGCACACAAGCTTCTCTCTTCCTCTTTCCTTTATTGAAATCTTTTGTTCGAGATGTGCGTTCGGTGGGTTTTGGTCCTCTGCTGCATCTCTTTCGGATTCGGAGACGATCGACTTCTCCCTAGAGGAAATATTCAAACTACTGAATTCCACGTAAGCACAAAAATACACTACTTGTAATTGCTAATTGATTTAAATTCCCATTTCAACCTAACATAATTTCTTATTAGACATTCAAAACATAATTTATAAATTTTTAATAATTTAACTACTCACTTCTTAATTAGTTTATATGTATAGTAAGTAGCAGTTAGGAGTAGTTTGTGAAATGAATATATAAATTTTTATGCATTAATTAGACAAATATTTGCAATAGTTGTTGATTCTGTATAAATGTGAAATGAATGTGTTTATAAATGAATAATATTATTTTTGAGGGTTCTGGGTATCGTGGTGAGCTGAGCGTGGGGCGGGTTGAGTTTCCCAATGGTGGCCATGGAGTTTTCTCATCCTCTTCCGTCGTCTCTTCCGCATCATCTTCACTTCGCTTCTCCGTCGTCCGTTTAGTTCATTCCTTCAGTTCGTTTCTCCTTCTTCCGCTCATTTATTTCCCTTTGAGATCCCTCGCCTTCTGAATTTTCACGTTCATTTATTTATTTTAATTTGATTCGCCCATTTTTGAACTTTACATACCTATGTATTCATGTGACTTTATTCTTGTAACTTTTTAACTTTTTAAGCTTATTAAAATTTTAATATTATTTTAACTTGTAAAAATATGCAATTACAATTTGTCAATAATAATTTTAAATTTTATTAAAAGATTATATCTATTAAGTGATGCTTTATTCGTCCATATGTGTAATATGAACAAAAATTTAAGAATAAAATAAGCCATTTGTATCAGCATTTTCAAATTGTGTTGCGTTGCTCAATTTATTTCGCCCACGACGCCCACACAAAGATTGAAAGATGAGTTTCCCTCTAATTAAGCTAATTTCAATTTCCTCGTATTGAGTTTACAGTGGAGTGTATTTTAATACTTTTAATCTGCATGAGTGGAACATAACTTGTGAATTATGTATTTGAATTTTGGTAGATGTGGTAAAATTACATTAATTTAACTATACATGAAATGGAGAATTATGAAGTTGCCATTCCTCTTTTAATGATTCCTCCAGACAGATCACTTTAATCGAGTTTAATTAAACAATATGGAGACTAAAAATAAATTCTTGGATTTTATCCAGCCAAGTCCCCCAGAAGAACTCCGATGAGCGGGCCAATGTTGTCGACGGATGCGCTCCCGGTGGCCCCAAGAATTCCCAAATTCCCCACCATTGACTCGACAACTCCCTGAATAAATGATCATAATGAATAAATGAATTAATTTTGAATTAATTCGAAAGAAGCCCGTGGGGGTTGGGAGATTACGTTGAGAGCAGAAGGGAGTCCTTGCAGAAGTTTGATCACAGTCACGTTCGCTCCGCTCAGACTCTTCTTGAGGAAGATGGAGATTCCCGAGAGAGGAATGTCCACGGAGGTTCGACTCGGACGCGTGGACATAAGGTCAAGCACTCGTCGCGTCTCTCGCACGTTTCCATTCTGTCAACAACACAAAATGAAGATCTACTTCCTTTGACGTTGCTCAATAACGCAGCAGTATTATGCTATTCTTTACAATTTCCTACTTTAAAGCTTAGAATATTTATAAAGCTTAATGTAAAGATTTAAATTGTTTATCTACCTAAAAATTAAATTGAAAGTTACGTCTGCTATTTATAAACTAATACTGTATAATTTACATTACACCTACGCTCAATTATTATCTGTAAATGCCCAAGAGTTTATAAATATGAAATAAACTAGGTATGTAAATGCATTTTAAGGCTGAACAAAGAACATGATTGTAAAGCACATGATAACACTATATAATTTTAATCTAATTTCATGATTAAAGTTTCAATGAGACCTGAAGGAATTGGGATTAATACTTACTTAGGTTAATATAGCTCAAAATATCTTACGTCCGCACTTCCCCGTCGGCTTTTTGTTAAGATTGGTGGGAGGAGTTCCATGAGACTTGAAGATAATTCTCCTTTTTTCAATGACTCTGCAACAGTTTTCGCGTCATTTTGAACTGTCTTCGGAATGTCCTTTCTCTTTTTATCCCCCAGTACGAGCATTGCCTATGAAATAAATGAAATGAAATCATATTGAATACTATGCTAGTTAATTGACCTAAATGTTAATTAATTTAGTCAGTAATTTCAGGATATTCAAAGTGTGTTTTATTGAAGGGTTATTAAAAAAGTGTACTTTGAGAAGATTTCCTTCAATAGCTTTCACAGCTGCAATTTTCGACGTTTCCCATTGTGCTTTTGAAATTGAGTTAAGTCGTACTTTAATTCTCTCCACCGTTTCAGGAGAAATTGTAGCTTGAGACGGCGGCCGCTTTGTCATTCGCTTTCCAACAACTCGATCAATCAGACTCTAACAAGTTTATTATAATCATTTATTAATCTAAACTAATTATTCTCAACTAATTGAATAAGAAATTCAAAAAGCGAAAAACAATCCATTTATGCATAATTGTATTATAAATAGCAAATTCTTGTTGAATCTACCGTAGAAATGAGGAAGAGGAAGAAAAGAAAAAAATTCCCCATTGAGATAATTTTTTTAATTCTCCCAGTCAGTTAATTCGGCAATTGATTTGAGGAATTTGCTTACGGGACTAAAGCAAATTCCTCACTTAACACTCGCTTTTATTTCCTTCGCTAATCTTAGAAATTCTGCATTGAATTCTTCCAAAGCCATCCGCATAGACATACACGAGTCATTTATTATACTATGGAATGGAATAATTATGAGTATATCGAGTATATACCTGGCAATTTAATATGAGATTTTCTTATTTTTCCTATGAACTTCGAATAGAGAAATCTTATGAAAAGCCTCACGTGTTCTTCTCAATTTCCTATGCTTCATCTCTACTAAGTATGTAAATGGAGCGGAAGTTGTAAGGAACGTGAATGAATTAATAAGGAAAACATTTAGGCTTAATTTCCCCAATTTCTCCTCGTCCTCGCTCAATTATTCTCCTTATATTACACTTTCTCCATCCACGAAAACCAAAGGAAAAACTCGAGTTCTTTTCATGTTCAATGCGAATTCAATTTATTCCCTTCTATTCATGTTCACAAATAACAAACAAATGGTATTATGTACAAACTTGACATTTTATACATTAGTGGGACTGAATACAGAAAAGTACAATTACTGAATGCATAATGAACAATTTGATTGATGTAAGCAATTATTGGATATTTAATGTTAAGTACACAGAAGTAATATTTGACAAAGGAAGGCCACGTGTTGCAACGAGATGCGATGTATATTTCAACACAAGGACTCACGTTTGAAAGGGCAACTCAACGAGGCAGTTAAGCATTTGTAAGTCTTTTGAAAAGTTAAAGAAGATTTTCTTCTGGATTCACCGTCGTCGTTCTCTCGTCTACGTCTTGTAAGAAGTCCCCATGAGGTTGGCTAGTTGTGTAGTAAATCGAATCTTCGCTTCCAGGTGTTGTTGCTTCATAGTCACTCATAAATGGCAAAGTGGACTCAGACCTTTCAAAATTTAATTCAGTTGTCGTTTCAATCTCAGCAAACGACAAATGTAGTATCTGTAATATAACGAAATATAACAAATATTTTGAATATGCAATTAGTTAGATAATTATAATATTGAAAATGATTAATTTAAATTAATAAGAATGAGATTATTAATTACGAAATATCAAAAAATTTAATTGTATTTATTAAAATTTGGAATAGATGATATTTCGAATGCTTGGTTATTAAATATTGATAAAATGCATTACAAATAAAAGAAGAGGTAAAATGATCCACGCGGTCGACTTCATCCTTCTCCTTTCCAAAGAAGACGATGGAGAGGAAGAAGAATGAGATTTTTATACTTTTCACCTCCGCCTTGTCCCAATTGTAAATTGAGTATCCTCGACTCAAGAGACAACAATCAATGAATTGACTAATCATGATGACAGTCCACAATGACCTTAAACCACTCCTTCTATTCTCTTTGTCTTAATGGGATTGGGTGACATTCGAATCTTCTTATTTATCCCTCACCCTCACAAGGAATCAAATTGTATATTGGTATAACTACCCTTCGTGAGCAAATGATTCTCAACGACTTCCGTCTAATGATATTTATTCTCGAGTCATTTTCATTTTCCTCAAATTATACAAATAAATGGGAAATTTATTTTGTAAATTGCGCACATCTCAAATTAAATATTAATTAGGCATACATTATAACATTACTACAACCTGAAATAAAAAATATCGTTAATTTAAAGAAGATTAGCAAAGAAATCAATATAGTTTATAATAATATTTTATATATAACTTTATTTTAGAACTTTATTTTACACATAGATAATAAATATCTTGTTTAGCAAGAATTAATAATATTGTGCATGTTTATATTGCTCATGTAAATAAATAATGAATTACAAATGTTTGTGAATAAAGCCATTTAATTAGTTGAATTGTTTTTAAGAAATTTAAAAAAGATGCTTATCAATAAACTATACTACTGGCATAAACTATATATAGTTTAGAAAATTTTAATAAAACGATTTAAATAACAAGTTATTAATTAATGAGAATAACATTGTATAGAATTTACAATTATTGGTCATTTCATTTTAACATTGGTACAATTATATATTTTCACCTTTCTTAAGCTATGTGAAAACTTGAGATAAAAGTTATTAATGTTTTTTATGACAAGTACCGGGTGGCCATGTCCTCACTACATGTGTATTGTATTAATGTACGGTTACTTATTATTAATGCTTGTAAAACATTTTAATTCTATGTGCCTAGTGCTTTGTTTATAAACATTATAAATTATACATATAACGTTTATATTAAATTAAATAGAAAATATGATTATATTTTGAATTGAATATAAAATCAATATATTTAATTAGATTGTACATCATTAAATACTATTTTAAAATTTTTTTGAGTAAAATTAAAACATCTACAATAAATACTTTAATGAATACAATTTCTTATGATAAAGATGACTCATTTATATTAAAATTTTTTAATAAGGAATGGATAAAATTTAAGTTTTATAATCAATCTATAAATTTACTTAAGGGATAATTCATTTTTTATTATATAAATAATGTATTAAATAAAAACATTGTTAAAATGCATTTTATTGTATGTATGACGTGATGTATTTATGTTGGTAATCATAATCAATTCTTAATTTCTAAATGATTTTTAGTTATCACTGAATAAATTATTAAAATTCTCAAGATATATCTTCAATAATTCATATATCATTAGTTTTTAATAATTGACATAAATTTATAATATAAATGTGTTTCTATACTTTTATTAACACCATGCATTGGAGCTAATAAATATATATATTCAAACAAGTAAATTGTTATTTAAAAGACTATTGAGTCAGTGAGCATTTCCTACTTATTTTACTTACCTTTATACTAATATGTGAAAATAACTTTAGAGTTTTCTGTCGCTCTTTCACGCATTCAATTCTCTTTCTTCTTTTCTTTAAGTTCTCAATAATTTAGTTTTTGTTCTCAAAGAATTTCTCGTCAATATTCTCGACATCATTTATTTTTTGAATTATTAATTAAAATTGTGGTAAAGCAATTAAATAGCACTGTAAAACTTAACTTTTTTGCTATTAAAATAATTCAATTTTATTTAAATAGAAGGTAAAAATGGATTGCTTAATATGTAATAGGCTGAAAGTGATTTATCTTCTTTTAATTTTGAGACATCAAATTTAAATTTGTTCTCCCAAGTAATTTCCTTATTCAAAGGGTTCGCAAATAACATTTTAACTGAAATTATTGCTTGTCATAATTGCTTGAAAGCGTTATATGAAATATTCTCAATTTACGAAAGAGAAAGTCATTTGAGTGAACAATTAAAAGCTTCACAATGCTTTTATAAAAGCCTGTTTTCATGATTTAAGTCAATGACCATCCGGACAATACAAAGCACGAAAGAAAATATGCAGAGGTAAAAAATCAATTATAAATCAATACATTTAATTTTATTTCTATTAAAACTTGTTCATTTAATTCTTATATGATTTAAAATAAAGAACAATACCTTCACAATATACATAATATGATAAATGCAATTGCAAACTTATTTTATTATTTTATTTTAGAACTTATCAATGATGAAAATGATGATTTTACATTTGAGAATGAAATTATTCATGAATATTTGAATTTACCCGAATCTTCAATTTTAAGCGAATCAAATAACGACTGTGATCTTGAATCAAATTATTCCGAGTCGGATAATTTCATTATTTCATAATATGGATATCAACCCAACACCTTATACATTAAGGAACAAAGAACCCCAAAAAGAAATAAATGACCAAATAGAGTATAAAAGTTTGATTATTAAATTTCATACAATTAGAATATTTATCACTTTAAAATCTTTAACTAATTGAAAACACTAAAATTTATGACAAAATTTGCATAATTTTTTAATTAATCGATTTACAGAAAAAATATTCAAGTAGTTTATGATGAAACGAACAGTATGCAAAACGGAGAAAATGGGACTATTAACATTGATGAAGTTGGAATGGATTCAATAGAAATAGTGGAAAAAGAAATTAATCAGAACCAAAATAGCCAGATCGAAGTATAAATGGCCAAACGAAGGTCGAAATTAAGGAAAATATTTCAATGTTTCAAATGTCCAAAGAAGTATATACATTTGCCTAACCTCAAAGAGCATTTGTTTTACCATATGAACAAAGAAGAATTGGCAAACCTTGAGCTTCGTAATTGCGACAAATGTAACAAGCTCATTAAAATTCGTGTTTTTAAAGATCATGGAAAAACCCAAAGCAAGCAATCCTAAAATTAAATCTCAAATTCCTAAATATCATAACTACATAATGTCAAAATGTCATTTTCTTAAAGTTATTAGCTTTTATATAATGCCTATGGATTTAATTTTATCAACTATAGACTATAACTATAAATAAAAATCATAATCTATTGTTTAAGCTATTTTTTGTTGATTTCAGAAACGATAATATTCTTCAACTAATATACAACTGTCTAATGTGTGGAAACAGTTATAGCGAAAAGAAAGGGTTTAATGATCACTACAGTGCAAATTTGGATCATTGTGAGTTTTTCAAAGAGTTTTCTTGTCCAATGATGGTGATGAATTAGAAAACGATTCAGAAATCATCGACAATCATATTCGTACCCACATGAAGGAAAGATCAATATGTTGCCAATCTTGTAGATTAAAATTCCTTTCTTTTGTGGATTATTCCAATCACACTTCTAGTTATAAAATAAAGGGAAAGACAATTAGAATTCAACCACACAAATGTGAAATTTGTTACATTTTTATTTTTTGACCGATGAAGATCTCCGTTTGCACACGCTTTTTCATTCTACTTTTGAAAATTCGAATACGACAATGATGAAAATGATCAACAGAAATCTCATTTAGGTGATTGAATTATCATTAATGTTGCTGATTCACTTTGAGTAATCGCTATTATTAGGGCTATCAATGAGTTGTGGGCGATGCCGTTCAATATTTTTATTTTTAAAATTTAATATAGGTATCAATATTCAATTTATGCATAAGTATATTTCCTGATTCTTTATGGCCTTTTATTAAATTCTATAAATGTGATTATTGATAATTTCTAAATATAATGAATTATATTGATTTTGACCTATTGGAACAAAGAGATCTTAAAAATAGGTGGGAAGAGTGTATTAAGTTCCATGTGCAATATATTTTTCGTGAATAAAGATTGAGAATGAATTTGAGAAAATAAAAATATTGAACGGCATCGCCCACAACTTATTGATAGCCCTAGTATATATTTAATTATTATATCATATTTGCAAATTGTTATTCTTTTTATAAAATCAAATAAATAGCATAAGTCTTGAAAGTAATGATCAATTGGTAATTATATTTTTATATTATAGTTAACGTCAATGAAAAGAGTCAAAAGGATAAAAAATTTCACTGCAACCTTTGTCAAAAAACTTTGCAAATAGGAGAAATTTGCATCAACATCGAACTACACATTTAAGCTCAGAAGAAAATTGAAACTTTACTCCTGCAACATTTGCAATAAAAAGTTTTATCTACTCAGTTACTTAAACGCTCACACTACGACTCACAAAGGAAAAAGAGAATTGACAAGGAGTGTCTCATGTGAAACTTTTTAGAAATTATACAAATTTATAACAGTATATGCGATTTCACACTTGTGAAAAACCTTTAAAGTGTAAAATTTGTGAAAAAAAGTTCCGACATGTCAATGGAAAGCACAAGCACGAATACAGTAATAATCAAGTTAAAAAATATAAATGTGATTTATGCGTTGTTTCATTCCGATTAAATTCTTCATTGAAATTTCATAAACTGAAACACGTAGAGGAAGAGCCTTTTAAATACAATTATTGCCCAGTGTCATTTACTAAAATAGGTACACTTAAATCACATAAAGAATATAAACATGCTTATAAGGAGAATTTTCCTTTTGTTTGTGAAATTTGTGAAAAAGGATTATCAACAAATAGACATTTGCTGTCTCATAATGTCGCTTAACCCTTAGTAGTTCAAGTATCTCGAGGTATTAGTAGTGGACGAGCTGTGTACAATTGTACACAATCCCTTTAACATACATTACGTTACTAATAATATTAGATTTTCAAATAAATAATTAATCAAATTGATGAGAAACTTAACTAAACACATTTTTCGCATAAATAGGAAATTTTCCTATTCATAGCTCTTGGGAATTTATGTTGGGAACATATGGAATCAGCACATCTTAAACATTTAATTCTTGATTGGCGTTTACATACAACACATCTACCACGTGAATTGAAATTGAAGATCTTGAGTTGGAGTTGCAAAGACAATATCAGTAGCCTCTGTTCCTATAATGTATGCTTGAATTGACATTTTGACATTAGGGTTTGTCACATTAAAGGCTCTTCTTTGAACATTGTCGTGGATGAGTGAAAATCCTAATTGGTACAAAAACTTTGGTCTTTTAGCAGAATCAGTTTTTTCACCTAAAGGCAATTGCTCATCCCAAACAACAAATCCATCAAAAGCTGCAATGTCTATCAAATGGTAATTCATCTTCATTGGCAATCTTCGTGAAGCACGAGCAGTTGAAAATTCCCCGATCATTTGATCAACTGTATCGACTCCACCTTTGGTCCTATGTGAAGAATGTAATGTGAAGTGAAGAATGATCTCC